>JAATLQ010021107.1:0-37488 GCA_013421005.1 Heliconius erato x Heliconius himera | reverse complement strand
ATTTGATTCGATGTTCGTAAAAAAAACATTTCTATGTTATAATAGATGTAAATGATTATTTAAATTTATATTTCCACTTCTCCGCTCTGGTGTCGAGGCAAAACGCATCTTTGAGTTCCGCCACTCAACATGTAATGCCTCCAAAATTAGACGAAAAATGGGGAATGGATTGTCTTAGCACTATTTTCCCTTTGCCTACCCTGCTGTGTGCGGGATACAGCGTGAAGGTGATAAGTATTAAAAAAAAATAGAAAATATTTAAACTTAACTTCAAATTATTAAACAAACCCAGTCGTGTCTCCTAGTATAAATTACAATTGATGAAATGTTAACAGTGCAAACTGACACAATTAAAAAGTAGGCGGTATATTTTGTGTACACATCATTTCCCCATCGACAGCTTAACCTATTTTCACGCTATATTGTAATAAGTTATTATTCGTTGTTTTGTTTTACGTTTTGAAATGAAAGTTCATGTTATTTCTAATTAATATTTGTATTTGATTGTGTGTTTTTCATTTTTTTTTATATGTTTTTATAAAATTTGTTACCATATTAGGCGTTTTTAGAGGCCAGTCGTGGTGGGTTCGATCGCCATTTCGATAATAATATCGCACCTAGTCTCAAATAGTGTCATAATTCAAAAAAACCAAAATATCGAGAAAAACGCGTTTCAAATTTATGCAAGCTTAATTTTTCGCTCAATTTTTGGATCATAACTCAAAAAGTAACAAAATTATTGCAATATGATTTTTAGAAAGTTATTATGATGTTTGAAGCTCTTTTGAAGGGTATAGTAGAGATATATTAAAAAAAAATATTCTGTTGTGTCTCACCTTATGGATAAAATGTAATTATGTCACTAGTGCCATCTAAGTTTAAATAGTAAAGCTATAATTATGCCACTGCTTGAGATACTATTTTAAGATATTTTGAAATTAATAGTACAATAAACGAGATTTTAAATTTTTTTGAATTGTGACACTATTTGAACCAAGGTGCGATATGAATAATAAATATTTATATATTCATTTCTTCGCTCGGCGTTGAGTTCCGCCACTCAACACGCAATGCCTCCAGGAGTCGACACCAGAGCGAAGAAATAAAAATATAAATGTAAATAAATATTTCGAGTGGGGATCGAACCCACAACCAGTCGATTTTACAGTCACACTTTGTGCCCCTGCGCCACGACCTGCATCATCGTTTTTCACAATTATTATATTAGTAGGATTAGTAAGATAAACTTGGCGTATAAATCATAAATGTATGCGCTTAAGAACAGCATATTTCAACAATATGCTATTATATAATACAAATAAATGGTTTCCAGTAATTGAGCAAATTTACCGCTTTCATTTAAGCGAGTACACTGGTTCAAATTCTGAAGCTTTCTTGAATAATGTAAGAACTTTGTTGCTATGTAAATTATGATAGTTTCTACAGCATAACTCTTGGTGGTTCTACTTATTACAGTTCAGATGAAGTCGGTTATTATTATAAGACATACGAATTTAGTGAAGTATCTGGAACTTTTGCTTTAGTCATTGTTTAGTTATATAGATGCTGTAACTATGAATATCGAGGCTTTCGTGGCTCGGTGGCATGTGGCTGTAAATGCGACGGTTGTAGGTTCGATTTCCACTCGGGGATTCAAATATCTTCATTTACTTCTACTATTCGGCAGAAAGTGGGGAACGGAATAGCTTAAGACAAGGTTCCCTCTGTCTACCTTGCTATGTGCGGGATACAGCGTGAAGCTGATTTACTTACTCTAGTAACGAGACAAAGCGCGGCGTTGATTTCCGTTACTCAACACGCAATGCTGCAATGCCGCAAAGTGGGGAACATTAGTTTCCTAGATTTCTTTTCCTACGTTGTTATGTGTGGGATACAGAGAGAAGCTATATAAATGTTATAGGACTAAATATAAATAAGATCGATTTCGAATTTGTAATAAAATGTATTTTTTGTATATTTATTACAAATTTATTTATAGTAAACTTATATGAAAAACATCCTCCGGAAGCTTTCCCGAATTGTACTTTACACCGGAAGCTGTATTTTGTACATTATACTTAGCATATATCTCATATTTAGTAAAAATGAAAAAAAAAGTAAAACAACATATCAATAAAGCTATTGTAGCACAGTCAACAATTATCTTTTTATACATGACTATAGAGTCGTTTCCCATGTGAGGAAATAATTTTTTTTTTTTTGTTTTTACAACCCTGTTATATAAATGCGGCGTTAAATTACGCTACCTATTGTGCCTGAAGATTTAGTTGTGCTTACTCCGATAACGTTAAGAAATGTGTAAATATAAAAATAAAACATTTTTTGCAGGGTAAACAGAGGGAACCTGGGTAGTGTTGAAAAACTACTTCTAAACTTTCTACCGAAGGAAATTAAAAGGATGGATTTTTTCAGGAAGCATTGCGTGCCGCGCAGCAGAATAGCAGAACTCGACGCCTCGCTTTGCCTCGTTACCAGACGGAATAAATGAAAATATTCAATATTTCATTTCCCCGAGCGGGAATCGAATCCACAACCTGTCGCGTTACATGTTTATGCCCCTGTGTCACGTCAAAAAAAAAAACCAGGAAATTTTCTATATTACACCGTAAACTGACTTTAGTTTGAAAAAAAAAGCCCCTCTTCTTGTCACGCTGAGTCGTCGCATGTATGCCCGACAGTGACAAATCATTCCCTTAATCAGTCTATGTTGCTTGTTCATTCGTTCTTTTTCTATTAATTAATGATATTATTTAGCTTGTAGTATTAATATAATATTATATTATTTGAGGCCAGTCGTGGCGCAGCGGCATTAAGTGTGACTGTAAAACCGACTGGTTGTGGGTTCGATCCCCACTCAAGGAGATGAAATATTTACTTAAATTTATATTTCCATTTCTTCGCTCTGGTGTCGAGACTAAGCGCGGTGTTGAGTTCTGCCACTCAACACGCAATGCCTCCAGAATTCGGCAGAATGTGGGGAACGGAATGTCTTAACACTAGGCTCCCTCTGCCTATCCTGCTGTGTGCGGGATACAGCTTGAAGCTGATTTAATTTTTTAAAATTATTTTTAATAGTGTTTTTTTAGTTTTACGCTGTATCTGGTATATTGCTGGATGACAGAGTTAAGACATACCGTTTACCATTAAGACATTTTGTTCCCCATTTCCCGCTGAATTTCTGAGTTACGGAACTGAACGCCGCCCTTTGTTTCATTATTATAGCAAAAAATATATAATTAAAATTCTGGTAAATATTTAATTACATTGTAGGTTCTTCTGGTATATTATATGGTTAGAGATGTCAACAAATTTAAAGTTTAAAGCACCACGTTTAAGTTACGACAGTTGGAAAATTGTATATACTTTAACCTTAAATACATTCAAATAACCTAAGTAATCTTTCAGACATAGCTGCAAACTCTTATAATTTTGTAGGAATGCGAAAATCCTTAACTAGATCCTAATAATTTATATAGATTAATACAAATTCGGCCTTTCAAGTGCATTCTCACATAAATAAATCGTTGCTTAACTAACCAAGGAGCGTAACTCAAGGTAATATAAGAGCCAGAAGTTGATCCCGACATTAAATAAATCCCAGTGGTTAGTTGTAACTAAGGATGAGATACTGTTGCTAAATGCTACTGGTTTCAGAATTTAATATATGGTCGAGAAAATTCATTGAGTTTAATAAATTATAAAGGTTCCTTTGAGAAATGTAGAACTTTTTATCTTTTCAAGTTTTGCAAGTTGAGTGGAATATGCTCGATTTCATTTCATCAGCTTCACGCTGTATCCTGCACGCTGCAGGGTAGGTAGAGGGAACCTAGTGTTAAGATATTCCGTTACCCACTTTGTACGGAATTCTGGAGGTATTGCGTGTTAAATGGCAGAACTCAACGTCGCGCTTGTCCTCGACACCGGAACGAAGAAATGGAATTATAAATATAAGTAAATATTTCATCTCCTCGAGTAGGGATCGAACCCACAACTACTCGGTTTTACAGTCACACTTTGTGCCCCTGCGCCACAACTGGCCTCAAATCATTTATTCTCCCAAATAGGAATCGAATCCACAATTAACCTACCAACATATAAATTCACTATGCCACAATGGTGTTGGTTAAAAGTTATTTTACAAATTACATATTATAATTGCTATGGTGCTAACAATTCCAAAATTAAAACTGAACTGCGTTTGAATAGAAACGCTGATAGAATTCAATATATCTAATCTGTTAATAGTTAGGAAGTCTCATTTGCGCCATATTTGTCAGTTTTTTTTAAATTTAAGCAAATATAACTTAGTGTCTCATCTCTTGTCAGTGAGAAATAAAAAAAATCCCCTGAATCAAAGTCACGAAGGTCGAGGGAATATTACATTCAGATGTTGATCCATTGCGCCACGATGGCCTCAGTACTGACATCTTATTTTATTTAATTAAATTAAATTAAATCAGCTTCACGTTGTATCCCGCACACATCAGGGAAGGCAGAGGGAACCTAGTGTTTAGACACTCCGTTCCCCACTTTCTGCCGATTTCTGGAGCCATTGCGTGTTGAGTGGCAGAACTCAACGCCGCGCTTAACCTCGACACCAGAGCGAAGAAATGGAAATATAAATTTTAGTAAATATTTCATCTCCTCGAGTGTGGATCGAACCCACAACCAGTCGGTTTTACAGTCACAATTCGTGCTGCTGCGCCACGACTGGCCTCACTCACATCTTATTTTGTAATCAAGATATATTGAAAAAAAACGAATATTTTTTATAATTTTTTATATGTATTATATAGGAGATATAATAGATATGTTATAATAACTTATTCTTTAGAAACACGTAAGTGACGTAGTTGCAGAAATAAGATTAAATAGGATCGTGACAGAACTGTCAGAGGATTTAAGCCAATCCGTACAGGAATACCGAGTTAATAAGAAACGTGTGCATAATAATATATAAAAATGTTTTGTATTTGTGTCGGAAAGACAGCTTCTTGTAATTTAGTTAATTGTATTTTTTCTACTTCACGCTTTATCCCGCATATAGTATGGTAAAAATATGGACTTAAAATATCTTCGATATTTGCCCAAATTTGAGGCACTGTGTGTTGTATGCGATAGCCACCTTACAGTTTTATCTATCAAATCAAATCAGCTTCGCGCTGTATCCCGCACACAGTAGGGTTGGCAAAGGGAACCTAGTATTAAGACACTCTGTTCCCCACTTTCTGCCGAATTCTGGAGGCATTGCGTGTTGAGTGGCAGAACTCAACACCGTTTGAAGAACTTTGCCGCGACGCCAGAGCGAAGAAATGTAAATATAAATTTAAGAAAATATTTCGTCTCCTCGAGTGGGGATCGAACCCACAACCAGTCGGTTTTACAGTCACACTTTGTGCCTCTGCGCCACGACTGGCCTTCTATCTAACAAATTGAAAAAATCTAAATAATTAATACCGTCGAGTGAGATCAAACCCATAACGATCGCAGTTGCAGTCGGACGCTGTCCCACTGTGCCGCAATAGCCTAAATTGTTAAAATTATTCTATAGTTTTAAGTTTAATAAGATTTTCTTTTGTTACGAAAAGCTTTCTGGATATTTTTTTAGAAAAAAATAGTAAAACAGCTTTTCAAGAGGGTTATCTTATGTCGTAAAAAGACGAGAATAATATCGTGCTATCTGTAGCCAAGCTAAGAATGGTAATGTATTTATAATGGGTTACACTTACACTACAACATATACATATATATATTGTGAATACCATATAATATACTCATAATTATATAAGTTTTTATAGCTTTTACCGCATATAAGAGGTAAGGCAGATGGAACCTGGGAACCTAGTGTTACGACATTCTGTTCCTATTAAGACGCTTCTGCTCCACTGATTTCTGAAGGCATTGCCTGTTGAGTGGCAGAACTCAACGCCTCGCTTTGCCTGGCCACCAGAGCAAAGAAATGTAAACCGATCACACATTTGTGCCCCTGCGCTATGACTGGCCTCAATTCTAATATTGTTTATATAATACTAATATTATTTATTAAGTTCTGCGTTCCTCTATACTACTGGTTCCCCACCAGTGATCAGCGGACCACCAGTGGTCCGTAGAAGCCTAAATATGGTCCGCATTAATTTTATGACTGGGGATGGTGAGGCATAGTTTTTGTTTGATTATCACAGTTTATTTTTATTATACCTACATGCATAGCTCCCTGCTACCAAGAAAGATATAAAAGTGAAGTGAAGTGAAGTGAAGAATGATATAAAAGTGTCCTTGACCAAGAAAAGGATGGGAACCCCTGCTTTATTCTAAGAATATAATTAAAGGCTTATGTCTACGGTCCATCGGTCCGAACCACAATCTTGATACTGCACGAGATTAAAATGTCTATACACGTGTCTCCAGCGTGTTTTTTCTGTCAGAAGGGTAGCAAAAGAAAATCTAGTATTGGAACTCAATGTCTCGTTGTGCCTTGCTGTTGATCTATTTCTTCGCTCAGGTGGTGCGGAGAAATGATTAGAATCCAAAATTTTCGCGTTTACAGATCGTCGTCGCGTCACAAACGCGGCTTTACCTTTAACTTATTTTTATATTATAAGTAAATTATAAAAAAAGTATTACATAAATTATAGCTTACGTGTTATTTTGATGTATAAGCTATATTGCCTACTATAAAGTATATTTTGAGGCCAGTCATGGCGCAGCGGCACGAATTATGACTGTAAAACCGACTGTTAAATATTTACTTAAAATATTTACTTAAATAAGATAAAATATTTACTTTACTTAAATTTATATTTCCCTTTCTTCGCTCTGGTCTCGAGGCTAAGCGCGGCGTTGCGTTCTGCCACTCAACATGCAATGCCTCCAAAATTCGGCAAAAAATGGGGAACGGAATGTCTTAAAACTACGTTCCCACTGCCTACCCTGCTGTGTGCGAGATACAGCGAGAAACTGTTTTTACATTATTTATGTAAATTATATGTATATTCTAGCTATAGTTTTATACATATGATATATCCTATTAACGATTTTTCCGCGATATAAGCCAGTACGTGTAGAAAACGATTTGTTTCAGTTGAAGAGGGATTACTTCGTGCGGAGTTTCGACTGGCGGTGCACTGGCTTATGGCGGGGTGCGTTTTTGTTTAATAAAATCTTTATAATTTTTTATATTTTGTGTATAGCATCATATTGAGCTATAGGGTAGTATGAGGTTTAAATACTTACTTGGGTGTATTATTTTCTAACTCTAGAAGACTAAGCGCAGCGTTGAGATCCACCGTACTGCTGGTGTGTTATGC
This sequence comes from Heliconius erato x Heliconius himera, assembly GCA_013421005.1. Classification (NCBI taxonomy): domain Eukaryota; kingdom Metazoa; phylum Arthropoda; class Insecta; order Lepidoptera; family Nymphalidae; genus Heliconius; species Heliconius erato x Heliconius himera. The sequence goes on along the minus strand of JAATLQ010021107.1, from coordinate 30,160 downwards.
TAAAATTCTACAGAAATTATTCATTATATTAAATAATTGTTATATTATATTAAATATTTACTATATCTATTACTAAGTGGCATGAGGGCGTTGTGCGTTGTAAAAAAAAATATAAAAATAAAAAGCCCTGTAAAATTTGGCGGAAAGTGGGTGACTTAACACTGGGTGCCCTCTGCCCACCCTGCGGGATACAGTGTGAAGGTGAAATATTGCACTATAAAAAAACCACATGCGTGGGATGTACTTATAAATTAATTTATCACCTAAATTGCCTTTGTGGCGTACTGGGTTAGCGTCTGACCAATGTTTACAACATTGGTTGTGGGTTCGATTTCCGCTAAGCGAAATGAATTATTTTTACTTCCCTGTGGTTAGACAAAGGGCAGCTTTGAAATCCATCACTCAACAGGAAGTGTCTTAAATTAGGGCGGAGGGCGAAGAGTGGAGTATATTGACGTTAGCTTAACTCTTTTCACTTCAATATATGCGGGATAAAGCGTGAAACCTGATAAAAAAAATAACATACATATACATCATAATTTATTTGTACGCGAAACACTCTATTTTACTTCGATTGTTTCAATTCTGGGTCGGCATATCGGAGTTTTCTTAATTAAGCCATTTGGCTCGAAGAGAAATCTTGGAAAAGTTTGACCTGAAGTAAATTGAAAAGTATTTATTTATACAATGCGGTATTTGTATGCGGAATATTTTTATAAATAATATTTTTTAATTACTTTCTTGATAAATATATTTTTGTGAATAAATATTATTTATAAGAGAATAAGAATGCTTAATTTTCCTGAGGAGTTTTAATAATCTTTTAATAATTAATTATAAACGAGAATGTTTCTTTTTTTTTTTAATTATACTTTGTCTCGTATACTACAGCGGCAGCATGGGAAATCTAGTGTTAAGACACTCCGTCTCCCACTTTTCGACTAATTTAGAAGAGATTATCTGTTGAATGGCGGAAGTTATCGCCATGTTTGTCTTGTTATCTACCAGAACAAGGAAATGAAAGTAAGTTATATTTTGGTAAGTTAGCCAGTTTTTAATAAGCCATACACTTTTCTATATCAAAAGTAAAACTTTGACAAATAGTTATTTAATATTTTTAAACATTTTTAAAGTGTTAATCCACACTTAGGAAAAAAAAAACATATTCAGAAAACGTATAAAATTTGAACGTAGTGGGACTCGAACCCGCGCCTCCTGGAAATAGACCAGGTTTTCTAAATAAGTAAATAGTTATTTAATTTAATATTATTTCAAAACATATCTATTCTGTGCCTTGTTTAAATTAAGCGATTATTATTGAAAATCTGTTCAAACACTCCTTTAGTGTGATTCAAACTTTGAACCAAATTGAAATAGTTTGTGGCAAAGTTTTAAAAATATAAAGCACAAATAATATTTGCTCCACGACTGTGGATACGAAATTAAATTTTCAGACAGCCAACAACATGTCCAGGTGTTGAAAATATTTTTGTTTTCGCATTGCATTGAAATGTTCAACGTTTTAATGGTTTTTATTAAAAGTTAATATGAAAATATATTAAAAGGTGTATGTTAAAAACAGTGTACGTTACGTATTAATATATTATTTATTATAAGATATGATTGAGATTGAGCTGATGTGATTGAGCTTAGCTCTGTAAGTTATTTGATATTTTCTTAGCTTCAGGCTGTACCCTTGCTACTTAGCAGGGTAGGTAGGTAGCCAAGTGAAAAGACACTCCACTCTGCTCTCTCGACCGATTTCTGCGTTGAGTGGCGGAACTCTACATTTCGCTTTTTGCCTTGACACCAGAGCGAAGAAATGAAAGTCTTAAATATTTTATTTCCTCGAGTTATGATTTAGCCCACAACCTGTCAATCATCCATCCTCACAAACTTTCATTTTTATATTTTTTGTAGGAAGTAAGGTAAGATAAAAATCAATAAGTAGGCCAGTCGGGTCGCAGTGGTACAAGCATGTGTCTGTAAATGCGATAGGTTCTGGGTTCGATTCCTACTCGAGGAAATTTCAATATTTTCATTTCTTCGCTCTGGTGTCGAGGCAAAAGCGCAGCGATGAGTTCCGCCATTTATCTTGCCTCCAGATTCGGCGGAAAGTGGGGAGTGGATTTTAGGCTACCTTTGCTTGCCTGCTACACGCACACAACTGAAAAAAAAACACAAAAAGCTAACACATACATAAAACTTATCTATACTAATATAATAAAGCGAAAGTGTTTGTTTGTTTGTTTAATCGCTAAGATCTGCTGATCTACTGGTCCGATTTACTTTTTTTTGTTTTGTATGAAAGCTGCATTCTTTAGAAGAGCCATAGGCTATATAATATTACGTTATACGTCTTAGTTAGTCTTAAATAACGAAATAACAATAATAAGAAACGCCATCGAATTGCTTAAAAACTGCTTTAAGCACGTGCGCTGCAGACATAGATATTTATACGTCAGTACGTTGTATGACAAAAATATTCAATTTTATTAGATCTAAAAAAAGTCCGGGACACCATTTATCTATCTCTTACAAATAAGTGGCAATAAGGCATTTTGTGACAAAAAATAATTGAATTCGGTTTCTATAGCATGTAATTTGGTCGTGTACTTTTTGAGACAATGTAAAATTAAAATAATTCAACGCTCTGTTTACGTCCGCAAGCCTAGGCTCGAGTCCCACGGGGGGCGCCCTTGCCGCCGATGACGTACTATCATACAGCCACGTTGTGTTCATGATTTAATGTATCAATCTATTGGGAAATGCAGCATAATTAAAATATTAAAGGTGGTATGCGGGCGAAGCCGCGAATGGGCCGCTAGTATTGATATAATATTATAAATTATAAATCCTTATTCGATATTAAAACTATTGAAGCGTCCATACCCATACATTATACGTATATTCAGTTGTTATTGTGTAACACGCCTATCCCTATCCGGTTATATGGAACACGCTATAAAACAAACCCCCTGATGTGAATATTTCCGCACGGCCGCCCGAAGTACTGGGGGCGGTCAAGCTTTTCGTATTTTACATTTTTGATGAGCTCTCCGGCTGTTTTCTTTTGTTGTGATTGTTTTTATTTAGATATTGTTATTTATTTGTTATTCGTGATTATTTTGTTTTTTGGATTTTTGTTTGGAAGTTTGTATGTTGTAGAAATATATATTGTTACACGTAATTTATTGTATCTATATTGTAATTTTAGAAGTCGGTTAAAAAAATAATATCAATATATTATTTTTTTAACCGACTTCCCAAAAAAAGGAGGTTATGAATTGATAATTGGTCGGGTTTTTTTTATTCAATTTTATATTTTGAGTCGGTGTCAAGCTAATGCTACAACAACCTTACTACAATATCAAATTACTAAGCCTGTTTAAGCCTTGGCACCAACTTTAAAATTATAAAATCTTTCTTTAATTATTTTTTCTTAACAAAATCAAAATATTATTGCTTTATGTTACGTAAATTTATTTTATACTTTTTAGTTTGTTTGAAGTTGGTTTGTTTTTTGTTAAAAAATAATTTATACTGTAAAAAATATTATAAATAACTGTGTTCTAAACAAGAAATATTGCGTATTGAGTAAAACAATTTGTTTAACTAGACTACATATTTTCTTTTTAGCTTTACGCTGTATCCCTCTCATAGCAACGTAGGCAGAGCGAATATGGGAAGTATAGTATTAAAACTCCCCATTCCCATTAAAACACTTCCGTTCCCCATTCTCCGCCAAATTCTGGAGGCATGCGTGCATGCGTATTGAGTAGCAGAATTCAGCCCCGCATTTATATACACAAAGAAATATGAAATTATTTCTTTTCCTCGAGTGGGAAACGAACTCGCAACCTAACGCGTTTATAGTCCAACGCTACATATATGTTATAAATATATACATTTCTCTCATCGTTATCGAATCCACAACCATCGTGTGAGCTTAAACTTCTAAACTAAACTTTCAGGGAGTTTTCTTTAAATTTAATTTAATTTTTCTTAAAACTTTGAACTGTCGTACATCAACGTTTTAGTTAAAGCTATTTCGCGTAATTTTTCATTTGGAATCTATCCAATTTGATGTATTGGCTTCTTGGAACTGAATGTACTCTGTATGAGTATACTCCAAATGCATTTCTTGACATATTACTCTTTGACAGAAAATATTATATATTTTTAATATTTCAAAATTTAGAAAATAATGGTTGAAATTCATTTCTGTGAGGCTAGTCTTATGTCTGTTAACTCGAAAGGTTTTGGGTTCGATTCCCACTGGAGGAAAAGAAATATTTAATATTTTCATTTCTTCAAAAATTTAAAGAAGAAGTTAAATTCCAAAACTAAAAACGCAAAACGCTAGGCTAAAAATGATACTTTTTGGATTAAAAAGAAACTATGTTAAAAATTCTCAGTATTAAGGCATCCAATAATTTCAATGTATAATAGGTTGCAATTTTATACATATCAATTTTAAAGGTAATTGATGTATTTTAATTAATTAAATTGATGAATTTTACTTAAAATAAAGTAATTGGAAATGAAAAGAATATATTTAATTGAATTTAAATAGTGCCTTTTTTTCGCTTCATGCTGTATCCCAGACATAAATACGTAAGTAAGGGCAACCTGGGAATCAAGTCTTAAGATACTCCGTTCCCAGTAAGATGAATTCTGAAGGCATTGGGTGTTGAGTGGCGGAACTTAATACCGCGCTTATCAGAGCGAGGAAATGAAAACAAAACATTTTATTACCTCGAGTGGGAAACGAACCTACTACTTGTGTCAATGCGTCACGACTGCTTCAAGGCCTTTCATTCTTATGTATGATAAAACATAACACCTAATTGTATTTAATTGTATCGGCCCAGCTATAAGAATACAAAAAAAAGAAAATACACAAAATAAACTATTTTGAACCTTAAATCAGCTTTTCCTTAACTATATACATATATATTTGTAATATAGTTTATCCGTTCGTGTGGAAATATAGAAAGCGATTTGTCCCCGTCTCGTGGCGCTCGAACTTTTTGCAATGCATCGGCTTAAGTCCGGGCTTAGAGTTTCTGTTTGCTACCAAAAATCGGAAGAATATTTTCCTGTTTATTATTTAGGAAATATTTGACGATATATTTGTAGATTTTGTGATGTTTGAGGCCTGTCGTGGCGCAGCGGCACAAAGTGTAACTGTAAAACCGACTGGTTGTGGGTTCGATCCCCACTCGAGGAGATGAAATATTTACTTAAATTCATATTTCCATGTCTTCGCGCAGCGTTGAATTCTGTCACTCAACACGCAATGTCTCTAGAATTCGGTAGAAAGTGGGGAACGGAGTGTCTTAACACTAGGTTCCCTCTGCCTACCCTACTGTGTGCGGGATACAGCGTGACGCTACGTTTTTTTTTATCAATTGGCAAATTCAAGTGACAAACAGACTATAGGACCGCGGTATAGGTGTAATATAATATGATCAATTGAGTGCTCAACTAGCACTTTCGGAAAGTTAAGAACTATGAAATGTACTGAACTGAAATAATATAAATCAAAAAAATCAGCTTCACGCTGTATCCCGCACACAGCAGGGTAGGCAGAGGGAACCTAGTGTTAAGACACTCCGTTCCCCACGTCCTGCCGAATTCTAGAGGCATTGCGTGTTGAGTGGCAGAACTCAACGCCGCGCTTTGCCTCGACACTAGAGCGAAGAAATGGAAATATAAATATGAATATATGTTTTATTACAATGTAATTTAATTATAAAATAAATATACATATTAAGTGGTTTGGTTCAATTCACGTGGGCTTTGTTAATAATTAGTCCGGATAGCAACGCCCTTAGATCCTCTGATATTATCAGAGATCACCTGGCACCACCAGGAAGCTCGTTTGCCTTGACTTTTCCCAAAAAAAAAAATAAGTTTCAAACCTTATCGACATAACACTGTAATAAACTATTATCTACAAGGCTCAATACTTCCTAATCTAAGCGCTATCTTACGTTATATAATAATTTCATGAAAATATATAATAATTTCATGAAAATAATAAAGTTTTCATTACTCGAGTGGGAATCAAACCTTAAACCGTCGCGATTACAGTCGCACGCTAGTGCCACTGCGCCACAATGGTCTCACCCTAATTATAAATTGATTTTAAAAGTTAGCGTTACTGCAAATTAATTTATGGAATATAAAATTCCTTGGGAATTTTCAGACTTTTTCATGGTTATTCTGTTAATATTTTTACTTAAATAAAAGGGAAATACATGAATTAGGTAACTTAATATTAAACAATTAAGTTACCTTATCAGCTTCACGCTGTATCCCGTACACAGCAGGGTAGGCAGAGCGAACCTAGTGCTAAGACACTCCGTTCTCAACTTTCCGCCGAGTTCTGGAGGCATTGCGTGTTGAGTGGCGGATCTCAACGCCGCGCTTTGCATCGGCACCAGAGCGAAGGAATGAAAATATAAATGTAAATAAATATTTTATTTCCTTGAGTGGTTATCGAATTCACAACCAGTTGATTTTACAGTCATACTTTGTGCCCCTGCGCCACGACTGGCCTCAAATTAGATTACTTTTCTAAATAAGTAGTTTTCTAAATAAGTAAAACAAATATTATTATAGAAAACAGAACAAAGAGATTTATTATTCGCTTTTACTTGTTTTGGAGTAATACTTAAGTAAAACACAAAGGGACGTCTAATTATAAGGAGAAATTTTCTTATACGTATAGTAAAATACATGAGAATCTCTACATTTACATTAGCAAATTAATACCTAGCAAAAAGGCCAAGGCAAACGAAAACAATCTACGAAATGAAAATTTACTGTTAACATGTCACAAATATTAATTAAATACGTGGTGTAGGGGGCACAAAGTGTGACTGTAGAACCGAATGGTTGTGGGTTCGATCCCCACTCGAGGAGATGAAATATTTACTTAAATTCATATTTCCATTTCTTCGCTCTGGTGTCGAGGCAAAGCGCGGCGTTGAGTTCTGCCACTCAACACGCAATGCCTCCAGAATTCGGTAGAAAGTGGGGAACGGAGTGTCTTAACACTAGATTCCATCTGTCTACCCTGCTGTGTGCGGGAAGTTTAAAAAAAAAATAATAATTTTGCTATCACTAAAGCGTGAAAATGGGATTTTTACTCAATTATAGATGTTATAAAAAATAGTTTTGGTTAAGATATGCATATGCTAAATACACATCTCTTTGCGGTTTTGAGATCTACCACTCAACACGCAATGTCTCGAAAACTGGGCGATGAATGGAAAGTGGAGAGTTTTAACACTATATTATTTTTAGCTACCCCGCTATATGCGTGATACAGTAGCAAGTTAAAAAATATGTCGCACTGAATTCTGCTTTATCTGCCTTTCTAAAGTAACTAAATTAATTAAATTAAAAAAACTAAACTAAATGCTAGCGTCAAATTCCAGTATTCATATATCACAGTAGTAGTAGTATCAACAGTAACGGTAATCTAAAATACCATTTGCACATTTGAGGGATTAAAACCACCAAATAATTATAAAATCGTTCATATTAAGCTTAAAAAAGTAAAATATTAGTATATAACAAAATATATTTTCTTTGAACTAGTTTATTTGATTTCCACTTTGAGAATCCCATTTACTCAATCCGGTAACAAGAAAAAGGTGAAAATTGGACGAAAAGTAGACAACGGAATGTTTAAACACTATGTTGTTAATTTAAATTTCTTCCTTCTTGCTGTGGACGTGGTAAGACAGATAGGAGGAGACCTCGGTTGACCTTCGAAAACACAGTATCAAAGATGCTGGAGGAAGGTCACGTAAAAAGCATGTGGACCCCCCGAAGGGCATGTATGAAGAGGTTGATGACAGTGGACGAGGCGAAAGAGGTGTGAAGAGACCGTAGCGTTTGGCGCTCCGTTCTCTCTGACTACCCCGCTAGGGATAAAGCTTGGAGCTAAGTTAAGTTAAGTTTTTGTCTCAAACATAATATATACGAACCATTATATCTTGTTAAAAGATAACAAGCGTTCCACATCCACTGCATCCAACGTAAGATATTTCAAATAACGCAGAAATGAACATAGACGGCGGTATCTAGGTACCTCCTGTCAATTTTACGAGAGACGCTTATTACATTTGCAATTGTGAACAGTACGTCGTGGAAACGGTGGAAATTCTTTGCTTCAATTCTTAAGCTTGGTATATCTACTTCTTACGTATATTCTCGTTTTATGTCTTTGATTATAAATATGATGGTAATGGGTTCTATTTTCACTTGAGGGAATAATTACCTTTTCAAACTTAATTAAGTAAACTAATCGAGTCGATTTTTGCGACAGTAAGTGAAAAACGAAGCTTCTTTTCACTATGTTCTCTATGATGTCGAAGTTAAAAAGAAATTTTTTTTGCACAATAAAAGTTCAAATTTCATATACTTACTTACTCCTATTTAATTTTCATTTGAAATTATCCATATTTTTTTATTAATATAAAAACATTAAAATAATACGTTAAATCTCATAATGAAAGTGCAAGAAATTGAAAAGAAAACAAGAAGTTTATATATATCCACATTGGAAGAAATTATACTGATAGACGTGACACACGTGACTCGTTGCGGTAATATGTGTCAAAATATTAATAATATTTTACGTTATTATTATATTAATAATATTTTACGTTTTAAATATTTTATTTTGCAATAATGTAATGCAATGACGTGTCTGGGGAACGGGCCGTGATTAATTAAAGCCGTGTCACGGTATTACTGTTGCTTTGGTTATTTTATTATTAATATTATATGTTTTCTCATTATTATTTTGGTATTGATGTCATCGTGACATAGTTGGTAATAGTATGTGATGATTGTAGGTTCGATTTCATTATGGATGTTTACATATTGCTTTAGTATATCACTGCATTCCACATATAGCAGAGTAGGTGCGTACGCCTCCCACTCCTTATTCGTTTTCGAAACATTGCGTGTAGAGTTGGAACTTAACTCCGCGCTTTGCCTTGTTAATGAACTCCCCCGAATGCTTACATAGTTACATATTGGCCTTCCGATCCCAATAATATTTTTTTTGTTTTTCATTTTCAAGACATTTTTTATTCCAATGTTGTAATATGTTCTAGACTAAAAGAAAATGCAACACATAACAACCATCATGTAGATCCAACATAGAATTCAGTTGACCTTCGAGTACACAGTATCGACGATATCGGAGGAAGGTTATCTAAAAAGCTTAAGAACCCCTTGGCTATTAAGAGTTTGGTGACAATGGATGACGTTCTTTCCAGCTGCCCTGCTAGGAACATGGTAAAGCTGTAAAGAAAAAAACGCCGGATAAGCGCGAGTCGGGCTCGAGGGTTCCGTACAGGAAATGGAGGTCTCGAGCTTTTTCTGAAATTCAAGCTTGCTTAGCCATTTCATCTGATACCTCACTTGAACAAGCAGCTTTAATATCACATTTTGTCCCCTTTAAGGCAATTATTTTTATGGTTCAACCACAGATGTATGATTTTTTGAACAAGTACTACCTGTAGATGCTATTTGAAAATGTATAATTCTAGGGTATACATAATTCTAGGGTAACCGGAAGTGCCATATGAATGTGTGTGTTTGAATTTCAACTTAAAATCTCCAAGCGTTGCTGAGATAGAGGCTCTTGACAGACAGACAGACAGACGGACAGACCCTAATAACTGATTGTCTGTAAAGTCCGTTTACGAGCGAATTATTTCGGATTTTTTCCTTTATTTATAATTTCTCATTTCGTGCCAAATTTTAGACATGATATTATAAAAAAATTCTAAACTTGTACTTTAACAAGAACGGCTATAAAGAAACAGATACTTAACAAGACAACCGGCTCTTGTTCATGAACGTGGTTCAATTAACATAGTAAGAAGTTTTAAAACGTAAAAGAAGTAGTTTTTGAGGTTTGCGGTTTAAAGTTTTTGCATTGTAAAAATACTTCGCTTTGCGAGTTGTGGGCGCTTGGAACTTCTTTTGGACTTATTATAAGACATTAAACCGAGTTGTAGATATTTTAGATAGAACTCGTCCCTAGACTCTTATAGTGAATGTAATAAGCTTGCACCAAATTTTTTCGTTTGAGTGGTTTTAATTTTACTCCAATCTTCAAAAGATTTATATTAAATTATATTTTAAATATGTCTTAAGATGTAACTTGTGTTTATTTTTATAAATGTTACTGACAATTCAGGGCTATATATTTGTTAAGACTTTCTGTTGTAAATTTTCCACCAAATTCTGGAGGCATTGCGTGTTGAGTGGCGGAACTCAACGCTACGTTTTGCCTTGACACCAGAGCGAAGAAAGTGGAAATATTTCATTACCTCGAGTAGCAATCGAATCCACACAACCTGTCGCTCCTACAGTCACATGCTGTGCTGTTTCTAAGTATACATATAATAAAATAAATAAAAAATAAATGACAAAATATAAGACCAGTCGTGAAGCAAGAGCGCAAAATGTGACTGTAAATCGACTGGTTGTAGGTTTGATCCCCACTCAAGAAAATCGAAAGCGCGGCGTTGAGTTCCGCCACTCAACACGCATTCCCTTCACGACTTAACATTAGGTTCCCTTTGTCTACTTTGCTGTGTGAGGGATACAGCTGGAAACAATATGTGAATCGTAACTTTACTCATACTTTGTGGATTTTCTATTGTTTATTTAAAATATTGACATTTCACTCTATGTGATCACAATATATGCAGACGGTATAGCCTATAAAATCCTATTTGAAATTATAACGAATGAACGTTGGTTGTTCAATTAGCTAATGGGTTCGCGAAACACACCTTTTACGACGGGTACTTAATATACTATAGTTTAGGAGACAACTGCTAAGACAGTTCACTTTTGTTACTTTCTAAAAAGTTAATATAAAATTTCTCGTAAGCGTATTTTGTTTTTTTTTGAAGAGTATTAAGTTATACTAGAACTTATAATAATTTAAAAAACTATATTAATGTTTTTTTTTTTATATAAATCACAGATATTGGTCTTATTTCTTGCTTATTATGGTACTATTTTACATGAGAACATATTTATGTATGTCTTTACAATATGGACACTACTGTAGCTTGGTTATATATAGTTATTATTTTTAATAGATACTCATATTTTTAATTAAATTTATATTTTAGGCCGTCTTGGCGCAGTGGCACAAGCGTGCCGCTGTGAACGCGATGGATGTGGGGTCGATTTCTACTTGGAAATTAATTATTAAATATTTTTTAATATTTTCATTTATGATAACAAGGCAAATCATGGTGTTAAGTTCCGCCATTCAATATGCAAAGCCTCGAAAATTCAGTGGAAAGTGGGAAACGGAATGTCATAATACTTGGTACTCTCTATCTATATGCGGGATACAGGATGTAACAAAAATAATAATATTTTTTTTTTTTTTTATGGAAAAGACAAGGCAAACGAGCGTTCGGGTCACCTGATGGTAAGTGACTACCGCCGCCCACGGCCCCGTGCAGCACCAGAGGAGCTACAAGTGCGTTGCCTGCCTGTAAGGTGGGTTGGGCGCCAGAGCCCGGCATTACCTGATGCGAAACGCAGTGACATAAAGCCACTACTTCACGCCGGTCTTAAATGCCGGGGGTGGTAATGATCCGGTCGAGTCTGCCCATGCGTGTTGCCATTGCTGGCGACGTGACTCTACCACACGTAGACAGAGAAAATAAGTATTATGCCTTAGGTTATTTAAATTAAAATTCGTATCAAAATATTTCTACATATCACGTTACGATCTGCAAAGTTGCTTAAATCATTTGGGGAATAAAATAGCCCTAGTTGTTCTAAGCTAGTTATAGTTTTATGATTTTAAATTCATGATATTACTTATGATCTTTTAATAAGCCATAGCCGATTTAAAGATATGTAAAAGAAGAAAGTAGAAAATAAATGATTTAGTAGTCTCACGTTTTACTCATTTCAGAAACATGTTATAAATAAACGCATATATAATAGTTTATAAACACTTTTGGACGCTGATATTTCCATATTCAGTTAAATATTTTATATAAGTTGGCATAACGCCATTCAGCCGGATACTAGTTGAATAATATGTGTAAAATAAAATGTGTAGTTCAAGTACTAGCAAATCTTCTGCCTTATAAAGTTTATTCTTATTTTTTTCAGATTCACGCTGCATCCCATCCCATGCTACCCTGCTAGGGTAGGCAGAGGGAGCCTCATTAACTTTGCCTTTCATTTTATTTCCAAATTGAAAGCTCTATGCGCCCACATACATTTCAATAAACATATCAGGTATGTCACGAAATTAGTGATTTAGAGACTACAAACGCAATGCAACAAATATATTTTCTCTTGCTATGCAAGAATAAAAAGAATAAACACATATTTGCAGCTAGTGGCTGCATTTACTGGACTACCTCAATTTTTCCGCGGGTTTCTAATGTGAAAAATTACATATTCTCTCTTCATTAATTGTTATTAGCAACTAATGAATAAAAAATCTATTATATTAATAGGATTTTTAAATTATCATTCTTACGAAACATTTATTTTTTTAACACCACCCCCTAGTCTATATAGTCTGCCAAACCACACCCCTCAAATACCACTAGCTACAATACTAAGTACGATACGTGACTAGACTGTGTTCAAAGTACAGTGAACTTCACGTTACATTTTACGACTGTCTTTAATTATATTTATTTACACAAATATACGTTTCTGGTGACATTTTGTTGTTTAAAGTTATAAAATTAAATTCTTAATTAGCCTTTCGTTAATGGGTCTTTGAAAGTGTTACTGAATTTACATTTTCCAAATTGATGAATTCATTTTGTGTAATCAAATGTTTTATTGTCATTTGAGGCCAGTCGTGGCGCAGTGTGGCTGTAAACGCAATATGTTGTGGGTTCGGTTACCACTCGAGATAACGAAATATTTAATATTTTTTGTTTTCTCGTGTTGACGCAAAGCGCGGCGTTGAGTTCCGCCACTTGATACGCAAAACCTCCAAATAGGGAGTGTCTTACTACCTCTGCTTACTCTGCTTACCTACACCAGAGCGAAGAAATGGAACTATAAACTTAAGTAAATATTTAATTTCTTCGAGTGGCGATTGAACCGCTGCGCCAACATTGATTAATAATTTAAATAATAATTAATTTATATAATAATTAAAATTTTAATAATAATTAATAATATTTTTTGACAATAGTTTAATAATATTTTTTGGCAAAAATTATATACTGTTTTCATATTATCGCTGGTCTATAAGTGGACTTTAGAGGTTTTTAACTTTCAATTTTATATTTATATATCACCGATATAAAATGCTATCGCTCTATCATCATCAGGTTAAAAGTTCATATGACCTGATGATAGCAAACAGTCATATGCCACTATTAGCCACCTAATGGGTCCAATATTTTAATTTCAACCAACCATAAACCTATTAGAAATATACACAAAACAATATTCAAAACAATCCAACCATTATTCTGGAGAAATAGAGCGACAGACATACATACGTACATATATATAGAATTTTGTGCATGCTACAAGTAATATCTAAAACAGTGGCTCATATTTCATGTTTGTATAACATAGAGTGCACTATATGGAATATTGTGGTTTATTACAACATATGTATATATTAATTTATAAACCCTTGCTCTGTTAAGTTTAAGTGTTAGAAGAGAATTGTAGAGGCCTGTCGTGGCACAGGGGCGCAAGTGTGTGTGATTGTAAACTCGACTGACTGGTTGTGGGTTCGATCTTCACTCGAGGGATTGAAATGTTTATTTAAATCTATATCCATTTCTTCGCTCTGGTCTCGAGGCAAAGCTCGGCGTTGAGTTCTGCCACTCAACACACAGTGCCTTTCAGAATTTGGCAGAAAGTGGGGAACGGAGTGTCTTAACCCTAGGTTTCCTCTGCTTACCCTGCTGTGTATGGGATACAACGTGAAACTGATATATATGATATATAAATTTATATTTTCATTTCTTCGCTCTGGTGTCTAGGTAAAGTGCGTCGTTGAGTTCCGCTTCTCAAAATGCCTTTAGAATTCGGCGGAAAATGGGAAACGGAGTGTCTTGACACTAGGATCCCTATGCCTACCCTGCATACAGCGTGAATAAGATGATAAAAATACATTTTTTTGCTAAACCTGAGTTATTCTCAGTATTGAATATTATTTTCTATTTTCAATTCCATACATTCACTCCTTGACTAGTATACTATATGTAAATTATTTGTCATATGGAAAATATACTGTAAAACCTTTAAATTTTTTTAATATTTTTGGAGATATATTTAAAAATATTTTCTTCTTAAGTTTGATTGAACAAAGCGCGTTTCCGCTATCTATTGGAACGCAAAAAATCTGTGAATGTTATACATAATAAATACTACGAAATAAAGGTATTATATTAACAAATATTAACGAACAAACCCTATATTAAATGTCAAAGGTCAATATTTCAATACCCTTAAAGATATACATGAGAAAAATAAATAAGACTCTTCCTGGTCTCTGTAAGGTCTCATTAACCAGGAAATTTGGTGTACTTAAGCGACATACAAATTACGATCCTTTTCTGAATTTAGGGAACCAACATTTACCGTAACTTGAAAGCGATGTGACGGCCCCTGAATGTAAAGCCGTTACCACACTGTATTTCAAAAACGCTACGTTTAATTATTTTTAATTATTAATGTAAATTAATTATAATATTATTTTTTAAAAAGTATATACGAAAGAAATCAGTCAAAACTTTTAGAATTTCAGAAAATAAAATATAACTTTATTGTATAAGTAACAAATTATAAAATTATTTGCTTAGGCAAGCATTGTATTTAGAACTTTCATAATAATATCTCAAAGAGAGATGAAAAGATAAACATTGCTTAATTAAACCTAAATCTCTCAGTTTACTTAACTTGTATTGAACCGAAAGTAATTGTTTGTTACAAAATATTTCTTTATATATGCCATAAAATTCTACGTTCTTTGATACATTGTGGCCTAAGAGCCCGATGCTGCCAGACCTTCGTTATTTATAAAATTTGAAAGTTTCTCTGCGCATACATCCTACAAGTGTGGTGTCAAGTTAATACTACAACAACCTTACTACAATATCGAGTTACTAACTCTGTTTGTTTTACTTGGCACCGACTTCAAAATTATATAATCTTTCTTTAATTATTTTGCTTAACAACATCAAAGTATGTTTAACTTTATGCTAAGTAAATTTATTTTTTACTTGGACAAAACTGTATATATTTTAAACCAGCGTTTCACGCGTTCAATGTGAACCACTGTTTGTTACTTGTGAAAACGACCCGAAGTAAGTAATACTATTTTGTGCGACCCTATTAAGTGTTGAAGAAAGGGTCATAATTTAGCAGTGACGCTTGTCACGGCGTTAATAATACTCTTACTTACATGCCTCTTTTCTGTATGGCTTGACAAATTTATATTGCTTTTGTTATATTTTGTAAAAAAATTGGTCAGAAATTTTGGGACGTCGTGGTGTAGTGGTTGTTAGTGCGATGGTTGTGGGTTCAATCTCGTATTTTGCTCGGAGAATGATTTGGTACTTTTAAATTTTGTTGCTCTGAACAACTTTGAATATAAATGGGATTTTTCCGGGTTCGATTCCCATTTGAGGGATCATATTTGAAATATTTTCACAATGTTATCACAACGATTCCATTCATTTTATAAGTTCGTTCCACAAAAAAATGGATATAAAACTACTTTCATTTGAGATAAATTGCAGGCACTTAAATCTTTTTAATGGTAGAAGCTCTTCACTACTTTAATGACCGAATTCTCCTTTTAACCAGTTAAATTTTAAAGTAGGTATGGTGATACATTTTACGGAAACAGATGTTGCTAGTACATAAGCGCCCCATGAATAAAACACACGTCGAAGCTGTCGCCCGACAAAAGGTATCGTTAACAAAGCAACAGATTATAAATAAATAATGCATTTTACTTTATGAAAATGGTTCTTTTTTATATTATTGATAATATACAGTAGTTTTTTTTTTAATATCCGTTCTTTTTTTCCTTTTTTGAGGATGGTGAAAAGCTGTTGTCTGGTCTGTTGTCTGGTGTAGTATGGGTTTAATTCTTGTTTACTATATATTAGCTTACGCCGAGTATTAATAACCTATCTCCAACGTCAATCTTAGATTGTTTCATACATCTATCCAATCTCTAGGTTGGATAGATATATGAAACAATCTATGACTGACGTTGGAGATAGGTTATTAATACTGGGCGTTAGCTTGTAATGCTAGCTTAGCTTAGCTTGTAAATAGAATTAAAAATATTACAAATAAAATAGTTATATGAGACCAGTCGTGGCGCAGAGGCATAAAGTGTGACTGTAAAACTGACTGGTTGTGGGTTCGATCCCCACTCGAGGAGATGAAGAATTTACTTCAATTTATATTTCCATTTCTTCGCTCTGGTGTCGAGGTTAAGCGCGGCGTTGAGTTCTGTCTCTCATTACACAATGCCTCCAGAATTCGGCAGAAAGTGGAGAACGGAGTGTCTTAACAATAGGTTCCCTCTGCCTACCGTGCTGTGTGCGGGATATAGCGTGAAGCTGATAAAAAAATAGTTATAAGTACTAGTCGAGGCAAGTCGTGGTGCAGGGGCACAAGCCACTGTAAACACGATAGGATTTGGGTTTGACTCCCACTATTTTAATTTTGATGATGTGGGGTTGAGTTCGGCCACACAGCACGCAATAATTCTAGAATTCAGCAGAAAGTAGGGAGTGTGTTTTAATGGGAATGGAGTGTCTCAGCACTAGGTTCCCAGGCTTCCTCTTTATACTCTGCTATATACGGTGTGAAGCTGAAATTTAATTAAAAAAAATAAAATATACGTATTTAGTTTATATAAAAGTTATTTTTATCATAAATTGTGTCTTAATGCAGACAATGGTTGTAGGCTCAAACCTTTTTAGGAACAGCAATTATTTCTTTTTTTTTCAGCTTCACGCTGTATCCCGCACACTGCAGGGTAGGCAGAGGGAACCTAATGTTAAGACACTCCGTTCCCCACTTTCTGCCGAATTTTGAAGGCATTCCGTGTTGAGTGGCAGAACTCAACGCCGCGCTTGTCCTCGACACCAGAGCGAAGGAATGGAAATATAAATTGAAGTAAATATTTCATCTCCTCGAGTGGGGATCGAACCGACTAACAGTCGGTCTTACAGTAACACTTTGTGCTACTGCGCCACGACTGGCCTCTAATCTAACAGCAATTTTATTACTACAAATATTGTTATTTTCCTAGTCTATTAGAAAAATATAGTTTGCAGTTGTGTTTGTTTGAGCGGAAAATGTTAAACAAGGTGTTCTTTCGTTTATTTACAAATTCAAAATATAATATTGGCTTCTATCATTCGACTGAAAGTGTCTTAACTTAATATTTATGCCTACTTTGAAGAACTCTTTAAGGTCTATAGCAATTAGAAGATTAAAATTTTAGGCGAGTACTCGAATAAACAACTTCCACATGTCTATAAGGATCAAAATCGATTTTATAGTGAATTTAGGTAGCTTCCGAACGGAACTTATCAGTTGTTACGCCATTGAAAGAACAGATTGAAGGGAGCGGCGATAGAGGCCCCCCTTTGGGACTACACTCCGGTTATCAGTTGTACCTTTAAGTCAGGCTGTTATGTCAAAGGAATTTGTTGTGTTATTTTCAACTATGAAAGAAAATATTTAGTTGAGATACAATATTTGTTTATGTATTTGTAAATGTGTGTACGTTATATGTGGAGGCCAGCGTAGCGCGGGGGTACAAAGTGTGACTGGTTGTGGATTCGATACCCACTCCAGGAAATTACATATTTATTTAAATTTATATTTTCATTTCTTAACACTGTTGTGGAGGTAAAGCGCGGCGGTAAGTTCCACCAAATACATTTCAACCCACAAGGCCTTAAGAATTCAGCGAAAAGTGAAGAACGGCAGTGTCTTAATAGAGACGAATAGTCTTAACATTAGGTTCCCAGGTTCCCTCTATCCACCTTGCCGCGTGAACCTGTTATATTACGTTTCTACTTAGCCAATATTCTGTGAACCAAATGGAACCACTAAGAAATACTTTTCCCAACAATAAGCAAGTTTAACTGCGCTTTAAACTGTATAACGATGCGTTTAAAACTTCTTCAAAGTTAATGGTCCTATAATTCTTCCTACGCCATTAAGCATTACGGATCTGGAGACTGTTTCGGAATCTTAGAAATGTCTCTTAAATATGTTATATTAGTTAATTTTATAGTACGATAAAATAAAATACGGTAGCGCAGTTTATATGTGTTTGATTGAATTCGATGAGTGAGGATACAAATGTTTATTTAAATAATGTGAATGCAATGGTTGTGGGTTCGATCCCCACTCGAGGAGATGAAATATTTACTTAAATTTATGTTTCAATTTCTTCGCTCTGGTGTCGAGGTTAAGCGCGGCGTTGAGTTCTGCCACTCAACACGCAATGCCTCCAGAATTCGGCAGAAAGTGGGGAACGGGGTGTCTTAACACTAGGTTCCCTCTGCCTACCCTGCTGTGTGCGGGATACATCGTGAAGCTGATTTAATTTAATTTGATTTAATTCTTCGGTCCGTCAAGATTAATTGTGATGTTTATTTCCGCCACTTGACAGAAAATGTCGCGATGGAATGTGAAATGTCTCTCACTTTCTGCCTACCTTGCTGAAGGTATGCGGGACACGTGACGCTGAAAAAAAATTATAATGATTGATTGTATTTCTTTAAATTAGAGTTACGAATTACAATTATCAATTGTTCGTCGCATTTCATCAATTTTTTGTATGAAAATGTAATTTTACAGACTCTAAAAATCTTTATATAGAAAAAAAGTGAACTGAATGACTGTCTAAAGCAGTATTTTACAAACGTCATATGGCCTACGTAACCGAACTAGTTAGTCATATAGACGATTTTAAATTACTTAATATTTTCTTTAATCGAAGTAAGTCGTGGTGTAGGGACACAAGCGTGCGGCTGGAAATTAAATATTTAATATTTTTATTTCCTTGCTCTGGCAATGAGGCAAAACGCGGCGTTGAGTTCCGCGACCTCAACACGTAATATCTACAGAGTTTTGCGAAAAGTGAGGAATAGAAATATCTTTATGGGAACAGAGTGTCTTAACATTAGGTTCGCACGTTTCATCTTCCTACTGTGCTATCTGCGGGATACAGCGTGAAGCTAAATAAAAATAATATAGCTAATACCTATATTATTTTTTTTATAGTATCTTCTACAAAATGTCATTATAAGAAAGATTCCAATTAAAACTGTCTCACCATTATCCCATTTCAATTGTCTTTCGAACTAAAATATCGGCGTCATTTTTACAATCTCTGGCTTTTAGTTTTATCCACGGGATGGCACGTTCTCTTTAATACGTACGATATTAGGAAATTGAGTGTTAAAGTAAAATGAATGAAAAAAAAATATGTATAAGGCCGTCTTGGCGCAGGGGCACGAGGGTGTGTTGTAGGTTCGATCCCCACTTGAGGAGGTAAAATATTTGTTTACAATTATATTTTCATTTCTTCGCTCCGGTATCGAGGTAAAGCGCGGTGTTGAGTTCCGCCACTCAACACATCCTCGAAAAATTCGGAGGAAAGTGAGGAGCGGAGGTTTTTAACACTAGGTATCCTTTGCCTACCCTTGCGTAATACAACGTGAGGCTGATTTAATTTAAATATAATCTAGATGTGTTAGAGCTAGGCCGTCGAATAAAATGTATCTACTATTATTTTAAACATTTTCGGTACAAGCGTCGCGTCTATTACAGTAGGTTTATAAAATATTCTAGCGTTTTCCTCAAAAATAAATGGTGAAAATGATTTTGTAACGTTTTAAATATTATTTTATCACGTAGATTATAAAGTTAAGATAATATATACATACATATCATATTTTGTGAAAATATTTCTTCATTTCACAAAAGTCGTTTAACTGTAAACGTGACAGTTGTGGGTTCGACGTCCACAAGGGGTGGATTATTTAGTTTCATTTTCACGCTGTTGTAACACAAAGCGTGCCGTTGAGTTGTCTCGAAGAGGGGAATAGAGGGGTTTAAAAGTAAGTTCCTTCTGCCTACTGTGCTGTATTCGGAATACAGAATGAAGCTTAGGACTTTTTTTTTTCCTCCCTCACTTTCCTCGAATTCTGAAGGCTTTACGTGTTGAATGGCGGAAATAAACGCCACGCTTTGCCATGACACCAGAGCGACAAAATGATAAAATAAAAAAAAAATCTTCTAGTGGAAATCGAACCCACAACCTGTCGCGTTTACCGTCACATGCTTGTTATACCCTCGCGCCACAACTGGCTCCAATAATATATAGATACATACATATCTTATTTTCTTCTTGTATAATAATAGCTATCTAACATAGTCTATGACGTTTTAACAACACGAACAAAATGAAGTCCCGACGTATTTTGTTTTATGACAGCAATAAAATTGTTGACAGCTTAATTTTTCTTTTTCTGGTATAAACATCATTTTTATGATGCGATTTGCGAACATTTTGTCATATTGTCGAGTGGAGCTGATTTAAACAGATTGACGTCTCGCACTTTTGATACTGATAAGAGATATTAAAAGAGATTCTTCAGTAAATATTTCCTTTCTTTTTTTCAAACTAGTTTATATCCTATGTAAAGATAAAAATAAATCAGCTTCACGTTGTATCCCGCACACGGTAGGGTAGACAGAGGGAACCTAGTGTTAAAACACTCCGTTCGCCACGTTCTGCTGAATGATTTTGATTTATAAAGCTGTATATTTAAAATTTTTACTATTTAAAAAAGTTAAAATCGTGACCGAAATAATTAATGACAGTAACACATTTTTAACTTTATTTAAAAAAAAATAACTTTCTTTACTTCACTGTTACATCTGAATCTCTAACAGACTTACTCACGGTCGTAATGATAAAAGGTTCTAACCACCAGATACAACCCGAGCCAAAGCATTACTCAATAAATAGATATATCTTTTAAAGGTGTTCAGGGAGTCAGCTATAATATCAATTTTATTTTACTTAACGATTTTTCTTAGGCACAGTAAATATTTTATGTATGTAATTCCCATTATAAAGTCACGGACGTTATCTTAAAAAAAAATTAGAGGCCGATCGTAGCGCACAAGGGTGTGACTGTAACCGCGACAGGTTACGGGTTCAAACCCCATTGGAGAAAAAGAAATATTCAATATTTTCATTTTTTCGTTCTGGTGTCAACACGCAACATTCAGAATTAGAAACAAAGTGGGAAGCGGAGTATCTTAACACTAGGTCCTCTCTGCCTATCCTGCAATATGCGTGATATAGCGTGAAGCTTAAAAAAAATAAAAATCCGGTCAAGTTAATATTTCACCGGATGTTGAATTTTAGTAACTTTACACATTAACTAATATTTATATGCATACCAGATAGCTACAAACGCGATAACAGCTTCATAAGCCGTGTAGCGTCACATTTCCTAAATATGAGTTTGGAGAGAACAAAATTATTCTACTATTTATACAGACGTAAGTGTGATTAAAACAAATGTTGCATTTCTGAGTAAAAGCTCACACGTTTTAGCGGGAATATAATAACTTGAAATGTGCTATAACATTTTAAGCTATTTTCGTCTTATTTACTTTTAGTATACAGATTAACTTTCATATTATATTTTAGTATAGTAAAAAACCAGACAAGCGTGAGTCGCGCTCGTTTAAAAATTGGAGGGTTCCGTACAAAAATTAGAAGTCTCTCTAGCTTTTTCTGAAATTCAAGCTTAGCTTAGCGAGAACCCTTTCATCTGATATCTCATTTGAGCTAGCAGCTTTAATATCAAATTTTGCCCCCTTTTAAGGCTATTATTATTTAGGATCTCTCCACAAATGAATAGTTTCATATTTTTTCCTGAACTAATACTACCTGCAGATGCTAGTTGCCAAATTTCATAATTCTAGGTCAAGCGAAAGTACCACATTAATTTTGATTCTCTTTGTAGTTTCAAAATACACGTTTTCGCGATATAAACGGCCATCATTTTAAATTTTTATTCAAGTAAATGTAGAAATACCTACTTTTTTCAGGAAATAATGGGGCCGTAGATTTGAGTATGTAATTTGAATTTGAACTCGATATTTCCAAGCGCTCCTAAGATAAGGGTTCTTGACAGACAGACAGACTTACGGACAACAAAGTAATTTTATAAGGATTCGTTTTTCCTTAAAAGAAAACCCTACCCTACGGAACCCTAAAAATGTAACTGATCGTTGACTGTCCTTGGAAAATATTATGGAATATTTTTAATGTAATAGAAGCTGAAACAAGAGTTTATTAAATTTTTTGTCTGTCTGTGTGCTTGTACACGCTAATCATGTTAATGTTTGTTAATTTCAGTTGCTTCACAAATAGAAAAGTATTTTGCTCGACAAAATTTCTGTAAAATAATATTTTTAAATTGGTTAAAACTTACATTTTCAATAGACTTATATTGACGATGATATTGTCTAAAAAAATATATTATTAATAAAACACGAAAGTAAGTCAAATTAGTAAATAAATAATTGTATAAATTAAACGGGCGAAGCCGCGAGTGGGTCGCTAGTATTGTTAAAAATATAGATCAGTGTATTTGTCATAGTAGGCATATTTAATGTAAGTACAGAAAATGGTTGACGCAGAAACTACTCGTCCTAAGTAAACATGCGGTTAGGACGTAAATATTTTAACAATATATATGGACGAAATCGTGACTGATAAACAGTGTTTGTTGTTTTATGGAAACTTAATTTATATCTACATTTAACAAATAAATCAGCTTCACGCTGTATCCCGCACACAGCAGGGTAAAAATATCACTACGTTCAAACTTTTATATGTTTTCCTAATAAGTAAGTTTTACTATTATTGTATATTTTTAGTTGTTAGAATTTATTGTTAAGACGCGCCTTTTAAACTTTGTATATTGATTGGTGAAATCTGACGTTATTTCTTTTACCCTGTAAAAGAAATAACGTTAGATTTCACCACCGATAAAATAAAAAACAAATATTTTCACGATTAGGAACCAAATCTTTAATCGTCACTGGAAGCGTTCAGCTGGAAGTATTCTGAAAAAGGAGATCAAAAGAAATGAATATAGAGCAGCTATTTACGTGGATTATGTAACAAGAAGTTTGTCAGTTTCTAGCTACCTCTAAATGTATCGAAGAATATTTTGTATCGTTTTTATTACAATGAGATAGAATAAAGATGAGGATAAAAGTTTCTAAATAAGTCTCGATAACTTTAACTGTATTATTTATCTTTATTTTTATTTTATTTTTTAAGTTTCACGCTGTATCTCTTACACAGCAAGGTAGGCAGAGGGAACATAGTGTTAAGTCATTTCGTTACTCATTTTGCACCGAATTCTGGAGCTGAATTGCTTGTGGAGTGGCGGAACTCAACACTGCGCTTTGTCTTAACACTAGAGCGATGAAATGAAAATATACATTTTTAAATAAATATTTCATTTCTTCAAGTAGAGATCGAAGCCACAACCAGTCGCGTTTACAGTCATACATTTGTGCTCCTGTGCCATTTCTGGCCTCAATCATTTTTATTTTTAGTTTAGCAACAACTTAATGTATGTTTCCCTTAGTTTAGTGGTATTGCATATCTATTTTTTTAAGAATAATTAAATAATATTTAACTATTGATTATATTGTCCATTGAATCACGGTGGCGCATGGAGTCACTTAACTAAAAACTTTCTCTATTTTACTTAAAATGAATCTTTATATCCAACATCGACATATATATATTATTTTAACAAATTACATAATTGTATATACAAACGTATATTATAGAATTAAGTATATTAACATAATAGAGGCCGTACTATCAAAGCTTTATAAATAAGTATAAATAAATATAGTTTATAAGGGGGACGGCGCGTACGCAGTCCCCACTACCAAAAATTACGCGTCCGAGTTATCCGCATTAGGGATAATCGCAGAGGTCAACCCGACCGCAGTGCAATAGAGGGGCCTCGCTCTGGGGGAACCGCCTTCGTGATCACGGTGTCCCCTACGCCAGGTAAGTATGCTTGAAAATTAAAACCCCATCGGAAGTCGGTATTCAATAGGATATCTTGCCAGCGCGATTCAGAAATCGGGAAAATAAGTACAATGCC
Source organism: Heliconius erato x Heliconius himera (assembly GCA_013421005.1). NCBI lineage: Eukaryota > Metazoa > Arthropoda > Insecta > Lepidoptera > Nymphalidae > Heliconius > Heliconius erato x Heliconius himera. Next base: position 5,882 of record JAATLQ010021107.1, on the reverse strand, counting down.
ATCTGTTGTTATATGTATGGAAACGTTTTATGGGTTTTTTATGGTATACAGACGTCCCAGTATTCGTCGATGATATAGAATGAAATTGGCGTAGTGGATGTTGTTAATATGTGACAACTTACTGGTGTAAGTTTAACTTGTCTATAAATAATTTTACTCTGTAGTTTTAAATTTGTGAAATAATTTAAGTTTTAACATCGCGTTTTGCTTTAGTACCAGAGCGGACAAAATGAAAATATATAAATAATAATTCATTTCTCTGAGTATGAATCGAACCCACAACCGTCGCGTTTAGTCATGCCCTTGTGTTCCACGACGCGACGACTACAAGACATTTCTTTACATTGTTGCTCTTAAATCTATATTACTTATTTAGGAAACGTATAAACGGGACTCGAACCCGGAAACCGAACAGGCGCTCTGACCACTAAGCCATACGTTCTCATCAAGCTACGTCGAAATTTTTATACGCTTGTTACAACTTATTTATGGTTTTAGCATCTGTAGGGAGATTTTTACAAATTTCCGCTACCCAAAGATAATTACTAAGAATTATCGTTTGACAAAAGAGAATGTTATTTATTAAACATTTTTAAAGTGTTATTCCACACATAGGAAAGCAAAACACTTATTTAGAAAACGTATAAATTTTTTTTATGAATTAATTCTCATTATACAATTACAGACGTTATCTTACAAAAATATTAGAGGCCAGTAGTAGCGCACAAGCGTGTGACTGTAACCGCAACAGGTAGTGGGTTCGGTCCCCATTCGAGAAAAAGAAATATTCAATATTTTCTCTGGAGTCGAAGCAAAGTACGACGTCGATTTCCGCCACTCAACACGCAACATTCAGAATAAGGTGGAAAGTGGGAAGCGGAGTGTCTTAACACTAGGCTCCCTCTGCCTCTGGATACAGCGTGAAGCTTAAAAAAAACGGTCAAGTTAATATTTCGCCGGATGTAGAATTTTAGTAACTTTACATATGAACTAAAATTTATATGCATACCAGATAGCTACAAACGCGATAACAGCTTCATAAGCCGTGTAGCTTCACATTTCCTAAATATGAGTTTGGAGGGAACAAAATTATCCTACTATTTATACGGACGTAAGTGTGATGAAAACAAATGTTGCATTCCAGAGTAAAAGCTCACACGGTTTAGAGGAATATAATAATTTGACATGTGCTATAACATTTTATGCTATTTTCGTCTTATTTACATTACATTATACAAACATTTTTTTGTATTTTTGATATCAATGCGTATAGTAAATAAACCGGACAAGCACGAGTCGGACTCATTCACCCATGGTTCCGTACAAAAATTGGAATACTCGAGCTTTTTCTAAAATTTAAGTTTAGCTTAGCCAGCGCCCTTTCATCTGATACCTTATTTGAACTAGCCGCTTTAATATAAAATTTTGCCGCTCTTTTAAGGCTATTATTATTTAAGATTCCTCCACAAATGAATAGTTTCAGATTTTTTTTCCTGAACTAATGCTAGTTGTCAAATTTCATAATTTTAGGTCATCCGAAAGTACTACATTAATTTTGATTCTCTTTACAGTGTCAAAATACACGTTTTCGCGATATAAACGGCCATATTTTTTTGTTTTTCATTATTCAAGTATATATAGAAATACTTTCTTTCTTTAGAAAATTATGGGGTCGTAGATTAGATATAGTTTGAATTTCAACTCGATATTTCCAAGCGCTCCTAAGATAAAGGTTCTTGACAGATAGACAGACAGACGGACGGACAACAAAGTGATTTTATAAGGATTCCTTTTTCCTCAAAAGATACGGAACCCTGAAACTGATCGTTGACTGTTCTTGGAAAATATTATGGAATATTTTTAAAATAATAGAAGCCAAAACAATTTTTTTTTCTTTCTGTGTGTTTGTACACGCTAATCATGTTAATATTTGTTTAATTTCAGGTGCCCCAAAAATAGAAAAGTATTTTGTTCGACAAAATTTCTGTAAAATAATATTTTTTTTAATTAGTTAAAACTTTAATTTTCAATGTACATATATTGACGATGATATTGTCTATAAAATTATAATATTATTGGAACACGAAAGTAAATCATATTAGTGAATAAATAATTGTAAAAATCAAGCGGGCGAAGCCGCGAGCGAGTCGCTAGTATTATTATAAATATAGATTAGTGTATCTGTTATAGTAGGCATGTTTAATGTAAGTATAGAAAATAGTTGACGCAGAAACTACTCGTCCTAAGTAAACACGTGGTTAGGACGTAAATATTTTAACAATATATACTCGTACAGGTGGACGCCATCGTGAGTGATAAACAGTGTTTGTTGTTTTATAGCAACTCAATATATATTTAGAGGCCGGTCGTAGCGCAGCGGCACGAGGTGTGACTGCAAAACCGACTGGTTGTGGGTTCGATCCCCACTCGAGGAGATGAAATATTTACTTAAATTTATATTTCCATTTCTTCGCTCTCGTGTCGAGGTTAAGCGCGGCGTTGAGTTCTGCCACTCAACACGCAATGCCTCAAGAATTCGGCAGAAAGTGGGGAACGGAGTGTCTTAACACTAGGTTCCCTCTGCCTACCCTGCTGTGTGCGGGATACAGCGTGAAGCTAATTTAATTTAATTTAAATTTTCAATATATATTTAATATTAACTACAAAGTAACTACAAGTTAACTACAAAATACAAGTAAATGTTAAATTAAAGTTATTAAGAGGATATCGTGGTGTAGTGAAAGAGTATTTGATAGCTATGAGTTCGATTTGTACTCGGGGAGAAATCATTTTATTGGTTCGGGTAAGATGAAGTGCGACGTTGAGTTCCGAGCTTGTAATCGCAACGTCCCACAATGTCTTTGTCAATTTTCAAAAAATATTAAAGCAAGGAATAAATCAGTTTTTAATGTACTTTAAATAACGTTATCGTAGTTATTTCTGAAATGAATGATTGTACATGATTATTGTAGCCTCAGATTGAACTTTACTATTACATAATTTATATTGTCCGTATTTCCTATTTTTAGCTTTTTTAGCTTTTAACTGTCTACGCCGCTCATTATTCAAATCCAATGCCTTCAAAAATTCCTTAAAAATGGGGAAACTATAGAGACTAAAAATATATGAAAACATATCCTAAGAATCTTCCTGGAAAAATAAATAAATAAGTAATACAAATAAATGAACACAAAAACAAAAACAACTTGCCCAATTTGATCGATTGGAAGGAATGTAAGTTGGACCATTAAAGCTAAATAACTATAGAGTTATTATAATAAAAAAATAACAAACGACACAAAAAGCTTTAGGTTTATTGCTACTTTTTCTTTATTTGAAGTAGAACTATTGACAGCTGACAGGAAAAAATCGTCGGCCAATAAAATAAATAACAAAAACCTCGTAATATCGTTGGCCTGTATCTTAAATATTTTGTTGCGACAAAAGTTTTGTTGTAACATTTATGTTTCTGAGAGACCATTTCAATAATAAGAAATATCTAAATAATAAACTTATATTGTAGGATTTCAGTTTGTCTCAGAAGTTCTTGCCTTCACAACATCTTGGTGGTAGTTGCGCGTTCGATTCTTACTCTTCTTACTCTAGAGAGTGTTTGATTTAATTTCATGATTAGTTTTCAAATTTAGACGGAAAGTGAAGAACTGTTTTGATACTAGATTGTTTACATCTATCCTGCATAATTATAATAATACATAATTTTAGCTGGCCCACCAATCAACAGGTGTATATAACATAACATTACTAAAATGTTTAAAATATTTTTTTAGAGACCATCGCGACGCACTAGGTACAAGCGTGTGCGGAGTGTCGTAACACTTGGCTTCTAGATTTTCTCTGCCTACCACTACTATGAGACTGTACTATTAACTTTAACCATACTAACCTTAAGGTTGACCGGCCGTGGAAAACCACTGAAAAGTTTATACTATTGTTATTTACACTGCTCTTAGTAAAATTGGAACTTACAATTATCACATGTACACAGACACGTTTTATTTACGACACGTGTTCTATAACGTTTCATAATATTGAGGTTTCGAAATAGGCTAGTCGAGGCCATTCACGGTGTAGGGACTGTGAACCCGACAGACCGTAGGTTCGATTTCCACTCGGAGAAATGAAACTTCTTTTCATCGCTTTGCTGATGAGGCGAATGCGGCGTTGAGTCTCGCCGCTCAAGCAATGCTTTCAGAGTTCAGCGGAAAATGGGTAATGGAAGTGTCTTAATAGGAACGGAGTGCGTTGACACTAGGATCCCACGTTTCCTCTTCCTATCCTGCTAATTGCGGGATACATCGTGAACCTAAACAAATGCAAACATAAAAAAATAAAGAGTAATATGTCGAGAATGTATTAAAATGAAGTAAGGTCACGCTTATAAGGTTTTACTTACTGACATCTTTTTATAATATTCAGCAGCTTTAGTATTTTATTATTTGCTTATGTGGTTTTTTTTGATAAAATAATAAAATATTTAAAAAGTTTTACTATTTTTTAGCATTTTTAAATTTTTATTCCACGCTAAGAAAAGGAAAATACTTATTAAGAAAACGTATAAAAATCCCGCTATGTTTAAACTTTTATACGTTTTCTTAATAAGTAAGTTTTACTTTTACTGTATACATTTAGATGTTAGCATTTTCCATATTTAGCGGGTTATGCAAAAAAAATGTAGTGTTAGTTCCTTTTAGACATTGTATATTGATTGGTGAAATGTAACGTGATTTGTTTTACTGTCTGTTTGTCACTGATAGATTAGCTTTGGATAGAGTTAGTAGTACTACAAATAAAAAATCATGTAAGGCATGCGGCGTTGAGCTCCGCCACTCAACACATAATGCTTAGAATATGAAGAGAAATGGAGAAAGGAATGTCTTGTAGTGACAAGACATTCCTTTTTCCAGCTTTCTTTAGCTAAAACAAAAGTAGTACATATACTTTTTTTTTTTTCCAACTTGAGGTTAATGCTGTTACTGCTACTGGCCTTTACAGCGACACCGGGTGGGTAGGGAAGAGGGTACTCTGTCCCGGAAGAAATGCAAGCACTACCTGGCATCTTGAGAGGGGTCGACGACTGTAAGGGCGCCCCCTGCGGGGCTCGAACCTCGGCTTACAACCGTCGAGCGAGCTGGAAGTACATATACTCGTACATCGCTTTACTTATCAGTCTATAAATAGGCGTAAAGTACTCTGAAAAAGGAGATCGCAAAAGAAAAAAATATATAGCAGCTATTTACGTGAATTATGTAACAAGAAGTTTGTCAGTTCCTAGCATTATATGTATCGAAGAATACTTTGTAACGTTTTTATTACAATGAGATTGAATAAACATGATTATAAGAGTTTTTAAATATTTATTAGTTTTTTATGTAGCCTTGTTAATTAAGAGTAATTAAAATAATATATTTAACTATTGATTATATTAGCCATTAAGCCACAGTGGCGCATAGAGTCAATTAAGTAAAACAATTCTCTATTCTATTTAAATAAAAAATAATCCTTATATCCAACATCGACATATATATTATCTTAACAAATTACATAATTATATATACAAACATATATTTTACAAATCTATTATATTATATTAACATAATAGAGGCCATACTATCAAAGCTTGATAAATAAGTATGAATAAGTATAGACTATAAAGGGGACGGCGCGTACGCAGTCCCCACTACCAAAAATTACGCGTCCGAGTTATCCGCATTAGGGATAATCGCAGAGGTCAACCCGACCGCAGTGCAATGGAGGGGCCTCGCTCTGGGGGAACCGCCTTAGTGATCACGGTGTCCCCTACGCCTTTTTTTTTTTTTTTCGAATGGACTTTAATGCTGTTGACCTGGAATGGTCTTGACAGC
>JAATLQ010021104.1:0-17208 GCA_013421005.1 Heliconius erato x Heliconius himera | reverse complement strand
GTTCCTTTTAACTTACTTAAGATTCAGAATAAATAAAATTAATGAAAGAATTGAACTTCCCACAAAGGTTAAACTTTAATTAGTTTCCTTGACTAGAAAAGGATGAATGCAAGAGATTAGAGCTTAACTTTATAATGAAAAGACTTTACAAAGCTTCTTTCTACATTAGAGTAATTAAAAATTATATTGAAAGCTTGTTCTATAGACTTTTACAGCTTTGAAATTTATTCCTGTCAAGATTATAATTAAATTTACATAGATTGGCTTCTTAAATTGGCAACCACCGAAGTATTATTAAGTTAGAATTATTCTATTAACTACCGCTGCTCAAGCTCGACCGAACTTATTATTTCTCTTAGTTGATTTTTTGTTCTTGCTGAAAATTCTTTACGAGACCAGAAATATCTATGTGCTACCGAAATGATCCTTTTAGTACAAAAAAACAACATATTTTGGTAAATATTTTTAAGATAAAGGTAAAAGAATACCTATGTAACACTACGCTTGGCTGATCCGTATTTTGTTACCCCTATTCTTATTAGTTATATGGAAATATGTACAAGGATATTTATCGTAAGATTTTAAAGCAAATATTATTAAAAACAAATTTTAGGCAACTTAATTGGTGATACGTAGTGTTTGACGTTAAAGAGTTTGAATAATAGTTCTTGACATGCTGGACATGTGACCTATGACCAAGTTTGTGAAAGAATATTGAAATATCAGGTACATTTAGGACGTGTGTGAATGTGTAACTACAAAAAGTTAAGTATGATGACATTTTTATATACAAACAGACATACAGGTTTGTATAGTTTCCCTATTCCGACCTACCTACCGCTCTTGCCTTAACGAATCAATGAAACATTTTATTTATGGTATGACCGATTTAATGACAATTGAAAAGGTGATTAATATTACATCACAAAATTTGATGTTGTTTAAATATTACACTCTAGCGCCAATATATATTTTTATACGAAGCTTATAGCATCTACGTTGGTAGACGTGATCGATAGGATATTAGTTCTTCCAATAGAGTATTTACTTATACGAGTGATAATTTAAAGATATTTGACACCATGATATTTCACACGTTTAAAGATATATGACATTCATTGGTCATGAATAATTTCAGTTATCAAGACTTTCTGAAATACTTATTTTGAAATATTTATAATGGGCATATTCAAATTTATTTATTACATATCTGGAATATTTCTTTTGTTGTTTTTGTCATTCTTTGGAAAGCTTTTACATCGTATAGAGGATATTGTATTTCGCTATCTATTGGTTAACTATAAATGATATTAGAATTGTTTTTGTGATGACAATATTATTAGTGAACAAAATAGTTACTATTTTGTTGTCTTAAAAACGTCAATATGATTTTGTTTTATCATCATGCGGAATTGTTCTACATATATTCTTTATGTGTAGTATGTTTGGAATTGATGAATTATCTGAATTGAAATTTGTAAATATTTTCATTGGTTTTTACTTCTGGCTTTGTCACTTTATTGAGAACTGTCGTCTTGTCGTTTCCTATTTCTGTAAGAGTTATAAAGCTATTCTCGTAATGTAATAGTTGTTCTATGGTATACGAATTTATTAACACGTATAATAGACACAAACATAGAAAATATATTCGTAATAGCTATGGGATCTAATATTCCAATGAAATTAAAGTACATGTGTTCTTATCTCAATTTATTAGTATCTCATTTTATTTGTGTTATGACATATGGTAAAAATTCCTTTCTTTTACGGGATAAATATATTGTGATTTGTTAATGTAGATATTACAGTGTAATTCTCTTTATCCCGTGAGGACCAGCCAGCTTAGGGAACTTTGGTGGCATTCATTATTTGTTCAATTGACTTTCTTTTCCGTTTGCTATTTATTTGTTGTTAACGTGATGTCAAAGTATTGGCCCTGTTTCACGTAATTGTAGACAAATCTAGATTTTTTTTGTATATTGGCCCATTATTGTCGATTGAGTGTTTTGATTTGTAATTTTCTCTGGAGCGTTAATATTCTTGGTTATTATTACTTTATAACGATTAAAAGTCGTGTAATTGTAAAGATAAAATATCATTTATGTGCATTTATGGCCAGATTATACAGTGTCGGTTAACTTATTAATTTTTATGAATTTCGAATGTCAAAGTTATTTGAATAGATTTTCAAATTCATAAATTTGAAGGAATTATATGTTAATGTAATTAGGTTGATAAAAAAGTTATTATGATGTGTGCAAGTCTAAGCTTATATTGTTTGAGTTTCAGGAACAAGGAAAATAATATTGCCCGAGGATAGGGCTTGAGATTGAATGATGCCCGAGGATAGGGCTTGAGAATGAATGATGAATATACGGTAAGCTTAACGGGAAATCTCGATTTTTTTGGTTTGCATTTACAAATCTAAAAATATCTAATTATATCAGTTCTTCTTCCGTTGAGGCTGTAGTGGCGCTGGGTACAAGCGTGCAGCTGTAAATGAGACGGTTGTTGCTTTGATTCCTACTGAAGGGACTAAAATATTTTATATTATGATTGCCCCCGCGAGGCCAAGCGCAGTGTTGAGATCCCCCACTTAACACGTTAATCTTCGTTCAGCGGAAAGTGGGAAGCGGAAGTGTCTTAATGGGAACGAAGTGGAAAAAAAAACAGTTTTAGTGTTTTTTCTGTTTTTTTCTGGCTAAAAGGAAAATGTATATATATTTATTCAACCGGCATCTCTTTGAAATTCGTGTTAGGCTTGCACAGTCCCCTCTAAATCATTTACGCTGTGGGCGCCTTGGGAGGAAGCCCGGAAATACAGACTACGACGGCATGTACTAAAGGCCAGCCTTTCAAAGAGGCGAGGTGCAAAGCATATGATCGCTTTAGTGATCCCTTGACGTCTTAGTGTTTCATTTCTGATGAGATTGAAAATGCTCCACTCTTACCACATTACTTGAATTTTAAATAGAAAAGTACTTATTATTGAAAATACCTGGTAATCATATTATTCTCTTTAAAAGCTGCCCATTATATGATTTTTTTTCAGCTTCACATTGTACCCTTCATGTAGCATTGGGAGCCCAGTATTAAGATACTCCAATCCCCAATTTCTGACGAATTCTGGAGGCATTGCGTGTTGAGTGGTGAAATTCAACGCCGCGTGTTGCCTCGACACCAGAAGGCAGCAGGCAAGAAATGAAAATATTTAATATTTAATTATTTTTGGAGTGGGAATCGAATTGACAACCTGTCGCGTCTACAGTCATAAACTAGTGCCCCTACTTCAGACTTGCCTCCTGATATTATATAAAACGTGTTTTATAATAATTATAAATTGTTAAACTACACCAGTCGCTTTGATGTATAATATCGGTATTTAAGCGGTGTACGCGTAACAGAAAGTTGTCAAAGTTGAAAGTTGTTGAAAGTTTATGCGGGATTCAGTAAATATTTAAGGGAAACTCCCAGTACTTTATGTATAAAGGAAATCACAAAGTATTTTTGATCTTTTTGACTGCCGCGCACTTTGTATGGGCTCCTTGAGTATTTAAGTAATTATATTGTGTTGTAAAAGAAAAAAAAACTAAATTTAATAAGAATGAACCCATGATTATAGCTTATTGAGTCAGACGCTGTCCCACTGCACCACAATGGACTCAAGTGTATACCAAATTATTATAAAATAAAATTAAAAAATATATAATATATGTTCAATCGGCGTTAAGTCGAAAAATAAGATTCTACAAGAGTGGTTGTTTGTACGAAAGTTGTGATTTTTTAAGTGCTGATTTTTTAATATAATTATTAAAAAGACTATCTGAAAATAACTTTCTTGATAGGAAAGTACTTTTATTATAATTAATTACTTAATTTTATTATAATTAATTAATTTACTTTTATTATAATATCCGTTCACAAAATTTCAACCACTTTAATAAAATTCTTATTTTACAACAATATTCTCACATGCCATTGCCAGATAAGCCAATTCTAAGATAAGCATATACAAACACAAAAAATTAAAAAATATTTTTTTATTACATGAATAAATGCACTCAATAACATTTTTATTCATACATCTTCCAAATACAGACAGCGATGAGCTGTAGTTTTATTATAATTGCAAAAATGTAAAAAATAAAATTGTAATTTTTTTTTTAACATTAGCACAAGCTAATTGCAGCATAAAACTTATTTACAACATACATATTTCACAGTGTAACAAGAGATAAACTTTTTACGTTGTGGTTGGTTGTGCTTTTAAATATCTTTTTTTATGTTTATTACTATAAAATTGAATCAGCTTCACGTTGCATCCCGCAAACACCAGGGTAAGCACAGGGAACCTAGTGTTAAGACACTCCGTTCCATACTTTCTGCTGAATTGGAGGCATTGCGTATTGAGTGGCAGAACTCAACGCCGCGCTTTGCCTCGACACCAGAGCGACGAAATGGAAATGTAAATTTAAGTTATAGAATATTTCATCTCCTCGAGTGGGGATCGAACTCACAACCAGTCGGTTTAACAATCACATTTTGTGCCCCTGCGCCGCAATGGCCTCAAATAGAATATTCTTTCAAATGCAAGCACTCTAATTTTAAATATTAAAGTAAGTAGAAGAACAAATGTTTACTATTTTATTTTCCCTATTTTCCTTTGGTAATGAACGTGAAGTTTGGTCCACACAAACTAGCTCTAAATTCGTCGAAAAAGCTTATTCAATTTTCTACAACTTTCGTACAAACAACCACTCTTGTAGAATCTTATTTTTCGACTTAACGCCGATTGAATATATATTATATATTTTTTAATTTTATTTTATAATAATTTGGTATACACTTGAGTCCATTGTGGTGCAGTGGGACAGCGTCTGACTCAATAAATTATAATCATGGGTTCATTCTTATTAAATTTAGTTTTTTTTTCTTTTTACACAAGTTACACATTTTATGGAGTACATAAGTAATTATTAGGATATATTTTAGTCCAAATATAATTACTTAAATACTCAAGGAGCCCATACAAAGTGCGCGGCAGTCAAAAAGATCAAAAATACTTTGTGATTTCCTTTATGCATAAAGTACTGGGAGTCTACCTTAAATATTTACTGAATCCCGCATAAACTCAACAACTTTCAACTTTGACAACTTTCTGTTAGGCGTACACCGCTAAAATACCGATATTATACATCAAAGCGACTGGTGTAGTTTAACAATTCATAATTATTATAAAACACGTTTTATATAATATCAGGAGGCAAGTCTGAAGTAGGGGCACTAGTTTATGACTGTAGACGCGACAGGTTGTCAGTTCGATTCCCACTCGAAAAAATTAAATATTAAATATTTTCATTTCTTCCGTGCTGCCTTCTGGTGTCAAGGCAACACGCGGCGTTGAATTTCACCACTCAACACGCAATGCCTCCAGAATTCGTCAGAAATTGGGGATTGGAGTATCTTAATACTAGGCTCGCACCGCTACATGAAGAGTACAATGTGAAGCTGAAAAAAAATCATATAATGGGCAGCTTTTAAAGAGAATAATATGATTACCAGGTATTTTCAATAATAAGTACTTTTCTATCTAAAATTCAAGTAATGTGGTAAGAATGGAGCATTTTCAATCTCATCAGAAATGAAACACTAAGACGTCAAGGGATCACTAAAGCGATCATATGCTTTGCACCTCGCCTCTTTGAAAGGCTGGCCTTTAGTACATGCCGTCGTAGTCTGTATTTCCGGGCTTCCTCCCAAGGCGCCCACAGCGTAAATGATTTAGAGGGGACTGTGCCTAACACGAATTTCAAAGAGATGCCGGTTGAATAAATATATATACATTTTCCTTTTAGCCAGAAAAAAAGAGAAAAAACACTTATACTGTTTTTTTTTCACTTCGTTCCCATTAAGACACTTCCGCTTCCCACTTTCCGCTGAACGAAGATTAACGTGTTAAGTGGGGGATCTCAACACTGCGCTTGGCCTTGCGGGGGCAATCATAATATAAAATATTTTATTCCCTTTAGTAGAAATCAAAGCAACAACCGTCTCATTTACAGCTGCACGCTCGTACCCAGCGCCACGACAGCCTCAACGGAAGAAGAACTGATATAATTAAATATTTTTAGATTTGTAAATGCAAACCAAAAAAATCGAGATTAATCCCGTTAAGCTTACCATATGGAAGGAGTTCGAACACCATGCTTTTATTTTGTTTTGTATTTGTCTTTTGTAAAACAATATAGGTACGTAAGGTAAGGTCGTTGAATAATAATAAAGCATGTTAGACTACTGTAAAAGCACCAACACTAGCCTTCCTAGGGCCATAATAAACTAATTATTGCTTCTACGTTACCAGAACGAGAAAATGAAAATATTAAATATTTTTCTATTTTCGTGATGGCTTGTGTTCGGTTCCCAGTCGAGGAAATCGATACTCGAGTGGGAATCGAACACGGCTCTAAGCCCATCGCGTTTACAGCCGCACGCTTATACCCCTGCGCCACTGGCATCAGATAATGGCTTCCAGTAATGAGTTTTCATTACTCTCACACCACTCATATAATATACAAAAACACGAATGTAGTTTTTATCCAAATAAAAGTATTTTCAAGCAATCTATTTCCATACTAAGGGCGGCCCGAGCACTCTTTGTTTAAGTAAACGTTCTCTCTACGTACCGTTATTAAAATTTTCCTTTATTTCTTATACTACGATGCCCTTAAGCTATATCTAAAATGAGAAAATTGTCGTATGGATATTGTACATGACGACTTTCATTATATTAAGGTTTTTTAAGTTCTCTTATTCTTATTTGAGCGTATGCTTAATAGAAAATTGAAATATTTCTTACATAAAATTATTTAATATTATCTCAAGCTTTTATTTTATAAATATTGGTATCGCATTCAGTGAATGGATACCAATAGTTATAAAAGTGCTATTTTTAGCTCCCAAGAAGGACGTGCTCAACTGGTTTGGGCACGTCAAAAGAGGGGGAGACTTCAGATGATCTTCGAAAATACAATATCAAGGATACGGGAGGAAGGTCACGTAAAAAGCATGAGTAACCTTTGGAGGGATGTATGAAGAGGTTGATAATCCGTTCTCCCTGACTACCCCGCTAGGAATACAGCGTGAAGGTAAGTTAAATCAATTATAAAAGAACTGTGGTATTGGAACAGCATCTGACCGTCAACGCAACAATTGTAGTTCGATTTGAGAAAGATTGTAGTATTTGCTTTTCCTTGTTTGGATACAAGATAAAGCATTTCGTTGAGTTACGCCACCTAACACACATTGCCTCAAGAATTCGGCAGAAAATGAGAAATGGGGTGTCTTAACACAAACTAACAAACTTCCTACCCTGCTAGTTGCAGAATACAGCGTGAAGCTGTATATGTGTGTGCTAAATTCGCTATATAGATTTCGCTGGCCAGTTTTTGTGATATATAAGTATCTAGTGAAAATTAGCTTTTCTCCGTTTACCCCATTAAATATGAAAAATAAGAAAAAAAGACACAATCTGACAATTACTGTCAAAATTGACGTCAGTTATTTAAAATGGTGTTCTCTACGGAAATATCGACGATATCGGGTACGGATCACGCAGCTTTATTGAATTATTCATACAAGGATTTTGCATTTTGATGAGCACCTTTAATAAATACGTCAAACGACGCACTTGTAGTGACTGCACTACCGCCACTCGATATGCAAAAGTAATGAATAAATCACGACCAACCTGGCTTTGTATTTGATGTTTTGCTTACAATTTTCGTTCTCAATTTTACTCGTATCAATACTAGATTTGATTTTTAGTAGGTTATGCGTTAGTTATCTTTTAGAGTGTCAGTTTGAATTTTTATTGACAAACTAAATAAGTTGTATCGTATTACCTTCCAATGTATTATCCTTTTTTACACAATGTACGATGGAAACTTTAGAGTTAATATTTTATCCTTTCCACATGAATATATATAGATATATATATTCTCTGAGATTTAGCCGTACAACCAACGCATTCAGTCAAGTATAACAACACACTGCGAAGTGTTCAATATTACAGCTATACGTGTTTATTATTTTTTTAGCCTCTGCCTACCCTGCTGTGTGCGGGTACACATGATAATTTGGCGGAACACAAACGCCGCGCATTGCCTCGAAATTACCAGAGCGAAGAAAATGGAAATATAAATATTTAATTTCCTCAATTGGGAATCGAAACCACGACCGATCGCGTTTATATATTTTGTTCCCCTTGCGCCACGAATGACCTCAAGCTACACATATTATTACAATTTATTTTTTACTAATTTTAAATATAGATAAGTTTGTTATTTTATTATTTATCAGCTTCACGCTGTATCCCGCACATTGCAGGGTAGGCAGAAGGAACCTAGTGTTAAGACACTCCGTTCCCCACTTTCTGCCGAATTCTGGAGGCATTGCGTGTTGAGTGGCAGAATTCAACGCCGCGCTTGTCCTCGACACCAGAGCGAAGAAATGGAAATATAAATTTAAGTAAATATTTCATCTCATCGAGTGGGGATCGAACCCACAACCAATCGGTTTTACAGTCACACTTTGTGCCGCTGCGCCACGACTGGATTGTTATTTTATGTTAATGTTATTTTGTGTTTGCAATGAGACTGCAATGAATTAGCTTTAGAATTACGTAATAATCCTTCGAGTCGTGCAAGATGCTCTAATTAACTTAGTACGTAGTAGAGACTGACGGAGCCACTCGGATAGTGGAATTGAGCTGTTTATTTAGTTAGCCAGTGCTCGGGGGTATCTTTTGACGATGCTATAGTGACTGGCTTTTACTATATGTTCTCTTCTTTAGATTATATTTCTTTTTCTTGTGAGACTTCGTAAATATTATATAAATTTAATTTTTTTCTCAAATTCTGTATATTTTAATTAATATATGCGTGGTAGGCAAAGGGTAGTACAATAATTAACAACGAATCTTTCATTGACTCCTATTAAGTAGGAAACAGATGTTACACTGATATAAAGTGGCAGTTACAGTCAAACCATATTCTATTAGGCTTTAATAATATTCGCTAATATCCCAAATTCAATTATTTTATTATGAATGTACGAATGGAATGGCTCCAGTATTCGTTCCTCCGAATACTGAACTGTGGGAACTGAGTGTCTTCCCTGCTGTGTGCGGGATACAGCGTGAAGCTGATAAAAAAAAACGTTTATACGTACACATGTATTAAATTTTAAGACTTCGTTTAAGCATACATTATCAACTTTTAAATAAATTTCACACACATAATATCTCCAGAATTCGGCGGAAAGTAAGGAATGGAGTGTCTTTACACTAGGTTCCCAGATTTCTTGTGCCTACACTGCTATTTGCAGCGTGAAGCTAAAAAAAGATAAATTTAAAGAATAAAATAATATTAAAAAAAATCTTTAAATAGATATTGACAACTTAGCCATCATCACCGACATCAAGATTATAGTTCTAAGATGTAATTAACGAATGTCATGTAATAGTTTAAATTAGAGAAACCAATGGAATATATCTCTAATTTAAACTATTTCATTTTCATTTCAGTATTTTACATCATTTAAAGAATCAAATTATAAATAATAGAATGTAAAGAAGATAAATAGTAAAACACATGACACGTATACACATGACGTAAAATACGTGACGTTCATAATTTATTTTTCATTTATAATAAAAATGAGTTGCTCAAAAGAAGATTACTTGGCATAAGCGCTTATTAATTGGTATTTGATTATATTATTATAAAGCAAATTATTAAGGCCATCGTGGCACAGACACGCGTGTGACTGTAAATGCAACGGTTTTGGTTTCAATTTCCGACCGGAGGAATAAATTATTTTTTATTAATACTTTTATTTCTTCGCTTTGGTGCGAGGCAACGAGGTTCCGCCACTCAACACGTAATGCTTCGAAAATTCGACGGAAAATGGGGAACAGAGTGTCTTAACACTAGGTTTCCGTTGCGTACTCTAATATATGCGAGATACAGTGTGAAGCTAAAAAAAAATATTATACAGGACGATAAAAAAATTGTACGATCGTCAAGTCAACTATTATTTTCGTGATTAAAATATTTAATTTTCACTAGATAGTATAAAATCCTCTTAAAATAGAACATAAAACCAAAATTAAATATGAATATGAAATTAAAAGGAATTTTAGTGAATATTTTATAGTTTGCTATAGCAAGACCTCAAGGTAAGGACAATAGACTATCAGCCCATTCAATATCGACGGTGCGCCGTACACCCGCAGAGGTACTGAATAGACCACTAACAAGATTGACAAACTAACCGAATTACTTTAAGTGGAAGTGGGTTCAATTTTTCATAACTAAAATATATTTTTTTTATGTAAATTTTGTAATTTTTTATATTAAATTTATAAGAATATTAGAAATGTTTTTTAATTATTTATTATTATAAATGCATCATTAAAATTTGCTGAATTAGGATTTCCTAACATCTCTTTTATATTTTGAATAATACCGGAGTATACATTTAATCTCATTTAATCAACCCTGGACGCCCAAGGAAGCTTTAGATGTAAAAGTAGTCCATGGGCTCTCATATTCATACAGAATATGAGAGCCCATGGACCAAACACCGAGGATATTGAAAAATGGTAGAAATGTCAAAAGTTGATGTCACCATCAAGGCGTCCAAATAAAATTTCACAATTGAAACAATTTCAACTATCAAAGCATCTACAATAGTATGTAAATATTATACCTCAATTTAACACGGCGTTGGGTTTCATTATCCGGAAGGTAAAATTTGTAAATAGACGGGAAGCGGAGAATCATCATTACATCATTAAACTATAAGTAAGAGGTGCGTTAAGATTATAAATATAACGTTACATCTAAAAGTTTAGGTTATAGATTATATTTTTAGCTTTAATCTATATCCTGCATTATAGCAGGGAACGTAGAGACTTTGCGTGTTAAATGGTAGAATTCAACTACCCGCTTTTCTTTGATTGGGGATAGAACCTACAACCATCACGTTTGCAATCATATTTTAACTCATACTGTCTCACTGCGCCATAATGATTTTATATTCAAAATTTCATAAAAACATATCAATTTCGACAGTTTAATTATCTTTGTTTCTAATTTTATAAGGAACTGTTTACTAAATGCTGTTCTATTTTTATGCTATTGACACAAGCTTACACAGATACAGAAAAACATTATTTTAATACAAAATGTAAAAAATACTATTTTTCAACCGTCCGTTTGTATACAAAAGAAAGGTAAACGCTCCTTTTATGTTGTCTCTCATTCTGCGAACCTATTCATGTCATTTACGCTATAAGTAAAAGGTAAGTTGAATGTATTTGAAAAGCAATTTTGGGTTTGTAAAAAGAAAGCATATCGAAAATTGTAAGAAACGTTTTCATCATTTTAAAATTGTAGGGACACATTCAATTACTGTCCAGACCAGAAGAGGCGGACAGGTTGTGGTATTGTGGATTCCCATTCGGGGAAATGAAATATTATTTTTTTCTTTCGCTCTGACGTCGAGGCAAAGCGCGGTGTTGGGTTCCACCACTCTAAGCGCAATTTCTCTAGAATTCGGCGGAAAAAAAGGTTTTCCGCTTTTTTCCGCATTAGAACGGAATGTCTTGTCACTAGGTTCCCTGTGCCTACCTTGATGTGTGTAGTATACAGCGTGTCGCTAAAAAAATGCGTACAATGCATAACTGCATGCTTAAGTGTTTAACTTAACATTTGCTAAAAAACTTATAGTGGATGGACAAGGACTCAAAAATCATTTATTCTTCATACTATATTTAAAACCATAAAGATAAAAATTCTTGAAAAGTTATAGAACAATATAAATATTAGGACTTACTTATATCCTATTAAATATGGGATGAGAATACATATAAACAAAAAAATCTATTTCTAAAACTTTTATGTAACTTTTTAAATTCTACTTAAATTGATCAAGGTTTACTCATGTAAAAAAATTTTAACATTTAATATAACAAAAACAAAATAATTTCATTCGGGAAAATGAATTATTTATTATTTATTAATATATTCATTTCCTCATTTTGTTAAACGACTTGTCGTGCCGCCAAACGGCGGAACGGCGGAACTCAACGCCGTGCCTTGGCACGGCGTTGAGTTCCGCCATTCAACACCCAATGCCTCATCCAGCGGGCAGTGGAGAACTGAGTGTCCTAAAACTAGACCTGCCTACCATGCTTAAGGCAGGATACAACGTGAAACTGTTCATATAAGAATATAAAGAAATTTTAAAAGAATACTATTTCATCTTACAATACTTAACGTAACTACATCACAAAAGTGTCAACGCGATATAATTTAAATATTATTATTACTATTTTAATTGTGTACAAAAACACAAATAACATTTTAAAAACGATATAAAATAACTCCTTATTGTTTGTCAAGTACCATTCCCAAAACGTTGTAATTACCCGAATCGTTTGCCACAGTTGGCGAAGGCGTTCAAATTCATACATTCAAGTTTAATGCCTCATAAATCCCAATAACCACCGACACGGCTATCCGTAATCCGGATACAATTACTTATCTCTATCCTCGATCTAACGCTGTAGGGATATTCATCAGTATGGGATATACATCATTGGAGAATTAATTAATGTTTGGTTTAATGAATTACTGTGCTCTGGATAGATAAATCTTAACATAGGATATAGCTCTGTTTCGGACTATTTGATGCTATAAACTTAATTACAATAAATATTTAATATAGGTCTCAGGCCTATATTAAAATTTAGTCGTGTGCCAGTCGTGGCGTAGAGGCACAAAGTGTGACTGTCAAATCGACTGGTTGTGGGTTCTATCCCCACTTGAAGAAGTGAAATATTTATTTATATTTATATTTTCATTTCTTCGCTCTTGTGTCGCGGCGCTGAGTTCCGCCACTCAACATGCAATGCCTCCAGAACTCGGCGGAAAGTGGGGAACGGAGTGTCTTAACACTAGGTTCCCTCTGCCTACCCTACTGGATGCGAGATACAGCGTGAAGCTGCTTAACCTATGAAAAATAAATTAAAGAAACTAGTTTACCTAATACTTAGCTAAATTGAGTATTAAGAAAAACTATCTTAAGTATATATATTATATATAATGTACATATATTTGTAAAACCTTACCACATAAACAAATTAATATTTATAGAGACGAAACTTTAAAACGTCAAAGGTCAAAAGGATAGAGAGACGCAAAAGCAAAGATTTCCAAAGTACACAAAGCCATCTTCAACTTTCCTGCGGGCGCTCGTTTGTGGAGGATTTAATTTTCACACAGTTATAAAACTTTATACTCTGATAATGGTTTGGCGAAAATAATATTAAGCTTTACTTAATACCATTTTTCACATTAATTAATTTTATTGTTTATTTTAGATTAAAAAATCATATCTACGACGTGGGAGCAGCATGTAACTATAAATGTTGTGGGTTCGATCTCTCTCCATTCAATTTGAGTAGTAGATTAGGTATAGGGCCCAGCACGATGGTCGGCAGTAGGCCCCGGTTCGAGTCCCGTAGGGGACGCCGTTGTCGACATACGCCCAAGCGGCAACGTAAGGCTTGCACTTTGTCAGATCAGAGTACCCTCTTCTCTGTCCGATATCGAGTAAAATAAACGAATAAACTAACAGCGTTTGTTTCAATAGTGATAGAAAAATATCTCCACACGGCGGAATGAGTGATTACCATTTTCCCATTCTTACAAGACAGTTCTTACTATAAGAAGTTTTTGTTCTTCTAAATATTTCGTATACTTTTTTGAATTAGATCAAGTATGACATTAGCAAGTAGGCTTCCGTCCAGTACTCGGTATGTGAACTCAAGAAATATTTACATTTTATATTTACATCGGAGGCACATAGTGTAGCTGTAAACGCGACTGGCTGTGGGTTCAATTTCCACTCAAGGTAATGAAATATGTATTTAAATTTATATTTCCTCGACACCAGAGCGAAAATATTTTCTCATTATTTCGTTTTTATTATACGAATGTTTTATATTTAAAAAAAATGTGGTAAAATGTAACTTATATAAAACAATAAAATCTTTAAAATTTAAAGAAATAGACATAATAAAGAAAGTTATACAATTTTACCAAATTTATATATATCGCTTATAAGTACATTACTAAAAGTTACTTACAGTTACTTTAGTTCAAATAATTATGAATGAAATTTCCCGTAGGGATACATCGTGGAAGACCTTTTGCACCTCTTTTTCTAATATGGCGGCCGGGGAATAAGGTTGGCGATCCCACAAACCCGAACTTAAGCTTATACTGACCCCTCCTACATATTAGAAAAACTAGCGACCGACTCGCGGCTTCGCCCGCTTAAACTACTGAATTATTTATCTAATATACTGAATTGCGTTTCTTCAACAAACAATAGAATACTTAAATGGTAAAAATCATAAACAACGTAGTCTACCTATTATTCTTTTATGTAAAAAAATATTTAAACGAAAGATTGATGATTGATGATTATTTAAAGAGCTCCAAAATATGTGCAATTGTTTCTAAACCTACTTTACTAAAGAGCTAGCATTGAAGCATTCTCTAGTCCAGCTCCTTTCTTCTGGCGCTGGGGAACGGCATCAAGGCCATCTGGCCGTGGTCTCGAGCGCCAACCATCAATATGGGTGCATCGTTAGGGGGCCCTTTGGCCCTAGGACTGTGTACCTGTCCTAGACCAGATACAGAGAGAGTTTTTTGGTGGGAATGGAAGGATAATCAAATGTCATCTGAGCGGTAAGCTCAGCCAATTGAGACACTCAGTCAGGAGGATCAACTTAAGGCCGTGCATTGGGATCTCATCGGTATATAATTCGTAGAGGGCAAGTGATAAAATGCGCGACGTGATAGTGCCGGCCCTGAGAACTTTATGTGCTACGTCGAGCGAACGAACTATTACACTCTCCTTTCGGTTAATCGCTGCTGCACCATAGTGACCCGCTCTGGCCACCTGCAGAGTGGTTGAGTGTCCGCTCGCCAAACTAATTGCTTCGTGGTGCTGGAGAAGTGGGAGGAATAACTCGTCGAATAACTTCGCCATCGCGCTGATGAGCCTTAGGTAACATGATCAGGCCCTCCTTCTATGCCCGGGGGAAAGGAGCCAGGCGGCCGTGGGGGATGCACTTTTATAAGCAAACGACGCGTGGCGGGCGTCGAGCCATATAGCGCAGCAAATCTTTTTAGTAATGTCATTTTAAATCTGTGTTACAGCTTCAAAAGTACTTATTAAAATTAAAAACACTAAAGACAGTTTTTATGTACATTACATGGTCAATATTAATTATGCTGTGAGTAATGGATAAATGAAACATGAGTCGATACAGCTGTGTATGGCCTGCGTTAAGCATTTATAATGACAATTAAAAACGGACAGACGGACAACAAAGTGATCCTATAAGGATTCTGTTTTTTTCTTTTTAGGTACAGAACCCTCAAAATGAATTATTTTTTAGTTTGGTTATCCACGCGTTGTGCACTAAATAATTGTAATTTTAAGTCTTTTGGAATTGATTCGATTGAGCTTGCAAGAATAGTCATATTTAAAGGAAAAATGTTTATTTATTTATTTCATATTTGTCTAGGTAAACTGTAATTGCGCGCACACTGCAAACGTAATTTTTCCCACATAAATTCCGGGTTAAAATATAGATTACATATTAGTACTAATACAATAACAATCTATCATACACAAATTGCAAGAACTACGTGGCTGCTTGAGAAAGTGTCAACTTATATTGGAGAATATTAAATATTGAAATCTTTGTCGAGTTTTTTCTGTCGTTACACAAACAATAATTGAAAACTTAGGATTTTCACTTTCTGCGCAATTTATGCTTTGAGTACAGGAGCCACGCCACTATGATGCGATTGCGTCATCAATTCTTATTATTCTACCCTGCAACTTATTTGTGAACGATGATATAAAAGGCTGCACGGGCGTTGTACAATTAGTCTTGGCTCTGGTGTGGGTCGGAGCACTACTCGTGCTGCACCACTGGCTAACCTCGACTATTTGGACAATTGATTATTTGATTAATTAATTGTTGTTTTAATTATAAATGTGGTTAAGACCTATTTATAATTATCTACGTGAAGTCTTGGCTCTGGTGTGGTTCAGAGCACTACTCGTACTCTGCCACATAACCTCGACTGTTCGGGTAATTGATTATTTAGTTAATCAATTATTATCGTAGTTATGAATGTGGTTAACACCTATTTGTAATTGCTTACTTTAGAAATCATTCAGTTATTTATGCCTTCAGCTACTATTTGAAACTACCTTGCTAAAAGTATTTATGTTAAAATCGCTTTTTGTACATATGTCATGTGTTCACACGTGAGTAGAACCAAAGGCCAGGACATGGTCGGGTGTTCTGCTCGTTTAACGCCCACCACGCGTCTTTGTCTAAAACATCAGACGTAGTATGTGTATAGGTACGAGACTATCCCACTTGTGTTACCTAAATTAAGTGTTGTTTAGTATATTTACATTACTTTCTTGAACTACCTTTTATTTCATTTTTAACTTTCACTTTGTGTACCTATTATTGAATTATTGAATACAAATAATTATTAACTACTAAAATCCATGTAACTGATTAATAAAAGTTATTTAATATTACTAACAATATTTATTTATAGTGGCGTACTTAATTAATGATGATATGATTAACGTATCGCTGATATGTTAATCATATCAATATCATTATTAATAATCACGTAAGGTCAGGTTATGACTCTAAGATAATTCTTAGAGTCATAACCTGACCTTACGTTTGTTTGTTTTTTATTATTTTATTTTTTATTTGTTTAATATTTTTTAATTTTTTAATTTAATTTTATTAATATTTTTTTTAAGGTTTAGGTAATCCTTTTAAGGTTTAGGATTACCTAAACCTTAAAAAAAATATTAATAAAATTAAATTAAAAAATAAAAAAAATATTAAACAAATAAAAAATAAAATAATAAAAAACAATAAAAATATAAAAAAATAAAAAAAAACAATAAAAATATTAAATTAGTTCGGAGAGTTCGGAGAGTTCGGAGAGTTCGGAGAGTTCGGAGAGTTCGGAGAGTAGGGAGAGTTCGGAGAGTAGGGAGAGTTCGGAGAGTTCGGAGAGT
>JAATLQ010021103.1:0-21923 GCA_013421005.1 Heliconius erato x Heliconius himera | reverse complement strand
GGTTTTCAATATGGGTATTTCTAAATATTACTGAAACGCTCGAAACCGTAATAATATAGGCTAGGTGCTTTTTTAATTAAATTGTAAACAAGGAGTAATCCTCCTAAGTCGAGTGTTAGCGTTATTGTTGGAGCAAAAATATTTTTTCGTCCTTCCATTCCGTTTCGTTGCTATTTATTTTAATACCAATCTTTGTTTTGTTGGGTTCGTTCGTATTATCCGCGATTGTTCTGCTCTTAAGGTTGGACTTCTTAGAGTTATTTTTATTATTGGGAAGAAATATTGTTTGTAAATGAGAGATTAATTGTAATTTTAACTTGTACAACATATATTTTATGACTTTTTTACATACATATGTATATATTTTAAATACATGATGATTTTTTTTTTAATTGCCATTTTTCTTCTTATTTTGAGTCACATCAATTTTTAATTTCGCTTGAATCAAATTAGTTTTCATAACTAGAAGAAGATTTGGGATTATTAGTTTCTCATTTGACACAGAAGTCACACATAAAATGTATGTATTTACAAGCGGCTTCACGCACTTTCACGCATAGCAGAATTGCCAGAGGTATCTTTTTGTTAAGATACTCTTTTCTCTACGAAATTTTTCGACATGTCGTGCTAAGTGACATACGAAGCAAGCAATAGGAAACTATCTTATTAACATAACGTTTTTATAAAGTAAATCTAAATTCAAAATCTGGGATAATAAGACCAAGCCACAACACTAACCGATCGTCAGGAGCGCCTTGATTACTTGATGGTGAGTGAGCACAGCCTATAGGTAGTTTCCGGTTCCCACTTGGATTAGCTTGGATTGACCGAGTTTCCGAATACGTTTTATATCTGAGACTCGGGAATAGTTGGAAACGTAGGCCTATTGAGTAAATAGGTATCTTTTTTATCTGCCGAAACATATCACCTAACTTATTAACAAAAAGAAAATATTATAAAATATATTAAATACATTTGTCTTCCATTCTTCATGTATTTAGTCATGAAAAGTTGTAAATAAAAATAAAAATAATTTAAACACATTTTTTCTCCTTAATTAAATTTACCGAAACAATAGCAGGTTGTAAATAATCATACTATCTCCAATATTATTATATCATCATCATTGACTCCTTTGTTACTTTTAGAACTAATTGTATTGAATGTTTTTGTAGTACAATGCACTAACATATACATTTAGCTATTTCTGCAGCGCACGTGGTCATAGTAATTCGATTATAGAATTGTTACTTATTTGATGTAAGGCTTACTAAGAATTACATTGAGGCCTGTCGTGGAGCAGCGGCACAAGTGTGTGACCAGTTGTGGATTCGATCTCTACTCGGAGAAATGAAATATTTATTCAAATTTCTACTTGCGTTTCTTCGCTCTAGTGTCGAGTCACTCAACTCGCAATGTTTTCAGAATTCAGCGGAAAATGGGAAACAGAGTGTCTTGTCTCTAGGTTCCCTCTGCATACTGCATACGCAGTGGAGGTAATAAGAATTACACTCTATAGTATAGCTACAGCACTACTGAGAAATGTAGCTTTCATACAAAACAAATGGATGATATATTTTTTGAATCACAAATATATTGAAAGATCTTAAATCTATAATGAAATATGTCAAGTGCTCTACAAAAGACACAAGAAGCATTGTGAATATATGATGACACTAAAGTTTGCATAAAACTGTTTTTTGCCAACGAAGTGAAGTCTAAGGACTATGAAGAACTATTAGCTCTTGTCACATAATATACAGAGTGAGGAAATGAAACTTTGAAATATTTAATCTATTTTCTTGATTAGGAATCGAATCTACAACCTGTAGCGCTTACAGTCACCCGCTTGGCTAACCTCTACTTAATAAGTCTGTTATATTTCTGATTATAATTACACGTTTTCATTTCACAGAAGGTTTTCTTGTTTTCTAACGACTAACACAAATTTACTTAACGTATTATTTTTTAATAGAAATCTTCTCTCATTATACGAAATCATCTTGAGCTATAATTTTACTGTATATTCAAAATAATTGTTTGTATAATTATTACGTTTGGTATAATTTAAGCAAACGAATGAAATTAACTGTCATATTTTTATATACATAATTGTTGATTGGCGGACGTCGCGATTTGCTTTGTCACCATAGCGAAGAAAAAAAAATATTAAATATTTCACTCCCCCGAGTGGGAATTGATTCCACGACCGCCACCTTTACAATCGCACCCCAGTGCCCCTACGCGGTGACCAACCTCTATAATTAAAAAAATATTAATAGAGTCCATCACATATTCACGTGGTTAGTCAGCCACCCTACCGCTACACTTCTGTAATTAAGGAAAATAAGATTTTATCTCACAAATTACAAAATCGAGAGACACACATAAACAATATAGCTGTCGAATATAGAACCTCCACGTTTGTGAAACTTAGTAATTTTTTTTTAATATATAAAACACAGAAAAATTTATCACTACAATCTCCCAAAGCTCAGTAAACGAGAACATATATTTCAAAGCAATACCTCATTGTATATGTAATACCTTCCAGATAATTCGTACAACAAAATAATCTGAGCTCATTCGCGCGTCAAGATTGCTCGAGTAGTGATGTATACTCGTATAGGGGTCCCTAGTGAGATGTCTACGGATCAAATGTACGTAATTTAGTGGAGCGTGATAGTCTAAGAGCGAACAATTGGTTTAACTAATTATTAGTAACTAGTGCTTATGTATGTACCTATAACCTCTTTGATTTTTAAAGTAAATCAATTATTTAACATTCAGTACCTACAAATTTTCGCAACATATAAATCCACTTGTAATGCCTTTGGGAGAGCAAAGTAATTCATTGTAGAGATATTCCTATGAGAGGAGATAGTATCAAATTTCTTCTGTAATTTGCCTCAGCAATCAGCTTATACATTTAAAAATAACGTTGCCTTGGTAATATTTTATTTAGTAATACTATGTATGATCGGCATTTTATGTTATTAAAAGTCTTAGTATAAGGACCTTTTTTTCACAAAAATTGATGCGAAGACACTCTAATCTTGATTTCTAAATTAGCCCGTCGCAGGGGCACAAGCATGCGACTGTAAACGCGACGGTTGTGGATTGTTTTTCTACTTGGGAGGATGACATATTAAATATTGCTCATTTCCTCGCTCTGGTAACGAGGCAAAGCGCGGCGTTGAGTTCTGCCACACATCACGCAATGTCTCAAGAATTGCGAGAAAAGTAGGGAACAGATATTTCTTAATCGAAAACAGAGCTATACCTATACTTTAGCATCACGCTATACCGCATTCAGCGTAAGCATAAAAAAAATAGTGGAACCCAACGCCGCCTGTTTTTTCTTGCTAAACCGGCGAAAATGATCGTAATATCTATACAAACATACCTCCAACTAGAGACTGCACTTACAATCAAAAATATATTGTTTAGTTGCGATTCGATAGCATTAGTAACATACTATGATAATAAAACATAGCTTATTAATATATAAGTCACTTTAATTTCTTATAAATTATATAATACTTCCCATTGACATACAATTTTGAAATTGGTACGGGACCCTCGATATGCGGGTCCAACTCGCATTTGACCGGTTTATATTTGTTGTCACAGTCTGATCTATTATCTAATACCAATAACACTAATATAAGGAATATTATTCTATATTACTTCCGCCGAGGTACTAAAAGTAAACCACTATACTGTGTTATAAAATTTATATACTCTATCGCACTTTCCTTAAGCTTTACGACTTCATTCAAGTAAGGATAACTTATTTCAGTATTCTTATTGCCACCGCGTGTTCCACTAAATGCAAAGTAGATAAAAAGAGATTAGTAAGTATTTTCTTTTCAACTTCACGCTGTATCCCGCATGTAGTAGGGTAGGCAGAGGGAGCCTAATGTTAAGATCCATTTGCTACTTTCCGCCGAATTTTGGACGGAGTGTCTTAACACTAGGGTTTTTATGGCAACCCTGCTGTGTGCGGGATGCAACGTGAAGCTAACTCGACGTTAATTATTATTTTTTCATAACTTAAGCTATTAATAGCAGTATTTTGGAAGTTATAGTAAAAAAAATGTTGTCACAAATAAAATTAAATGAACTCATTATGCTTATCCAATAAATTAAACATTCG
Organism: Heliconius erato x Heliconius himera; assembly: GCA_013421005.1. Lineage (NCBI taxonomy): Eukaryota > Metazoa > Arthropoda > Insecta > Lepidoptera > Nymphalidae > Heliconius > Heliconius erato x Heliconius himera. Next base: position 17,764 of record JAATLQ010021103.1, on the reverse strand, counting down.
GTATTAAAATGGATCTCGGTCAAGATGGTGAGAGCACGTTCGATAGCCACTCGACAGATATACGTGATGGAAACCGGAAATTACATGAAATATATAGATTATTTTTAAAACATGTAACATTTATAATTAAAAATGCACAAAATAATATGTTCGGTAATGCAGCTTCCTCACGGACGTAATATAAAAGGTGACTTATGTATTATTCAGTACTAGCGATAATTAAATTTAGACAACAAACTTACAGACAATATAATTAGTATATTTTTGTAAATTTACTTAATATAATATACATATACAATATTATATACAATATTATATACATATATAATACTATTTGCTTAATATTATAAAGCTTGCTTAAAAAATGTTTTGCATAATCCATTTAAATACGAAGGAATATTTTTCTGTGCACAGTGAGTGTCATATGTCATTTTTTTCTATTTATGGGTCCACAAAACAAATTTCAATTAAAATACGTTCAAATAGGGATAAAATCACAAAGTCAAAGTCAAAGTGAATGACATTTATTATCTGAATAGGAAATGTGATATAAGAACCTTTTTTGAACATTTTCCAATCTGTTAATATGAATTTGATATAACCTTGTTTTCATATATTTTAAATATGAATTTAAATACGTAAGCGTAAGAAATACAGCATAATTACAATAGTCAGTATTCCAACACAAGATAACAAAGTAACACTCTCACTACATACGACTGTCTTTGACAAGGATTGTTACCGCCTTAAGGACATAATTCGTGTTCTTGGAGGAATTAGGGTGCTGAGGAGCCTCGTTGGCATATCATTAGGCGGGTTCCGTTGGAAATTTAAGTAATTGTATGCTGGGTACAGCGTGAAGCAGCAAAAATAATCACCCTTTAATATGTGAATATAACTTAGGGTTATCATTATATAAATCTTTGGGCATAGAGAGAAATTGAACCTACGATCTAACATATACCTATTCTGATATAGGGGAAGAATCTCGCAGAAAAGGTTGTATTGTCTCAGCTAATAGGAGCTAAGCCATTTAGTTCCTTTCAATTAGCATATAGCTAGTGCATAAAAGGCCACAAAAAAAGAGAATTAAATGCATAAAGAAAGTTCATACAAAGGCAACGAACATCTCGACATTTTTTAAATCGTTTAGTTAGAACGGTTAAGTATTGTTCAGTAATGAGTAAAAAAAAACATTCGTCGTTTCAAGACTCTTTACCCGCACAGTGGTCGCGGGTTCAGTTAACCTGACCGCTATTACATTTGATTTTCATTTTTAACGAGCTAGCTCCTTTGAGATCGCGGCTGTAACTCTTTTCTATCGTAGGTGCTTCTTTAGTGATAAGTTAATTATTAGTTAGTAGAATTGAAGTTTCAAATATATTTTAAGAGCTTAATCTTTTTTTATCTTCACGCTATATTCCGTATATAGTAGGAAAGGCAGAAGGAACCTGGGAACCTAGTGCTAAGATACTCCGTTTCCATGAAGATACTTTCGTTCTCCAGTTTCCGTCGAATTCTGGAGATATTGCGGAACTTTACGTAGCCTTTTACCTTGTTGAGGAAAATGGGGAATGATGTATTTTAACATAATTTTCTCTTAGCCTACCCTGCTGTATGCGGAAGGCAGCGTGAAGCTGATATAAAGATATAATGCGAACAGAGAACACAGAAAATGTACCAAGATTCATCGTTTGACTGCTGTACACGTAACGAGGTCGGTATCTTCGTTATCTTCATCTAGTTAACTGTGAAATTAATATTTACATTGGTAATGTCTGCAGGGACCGGGTTTCATATTATTTATTCAATTTTCGTCTCTACATATTTTGTTTTAATTAATAATTCTGAGTAAGGACTAATTATATTATCCCTTTAGTGGACTTTATATGTGAGACGTTTTAAAGTGGCTAATATTTTTTATGTAATTAGATGATAAGTTGTTTATTTTGACTTACTCGAAAAAATTAAGATTTTTTTTAGCTTCACGCTGATTCCACATGTAGCCACTGTTTGCTACAGGCAGAGAGAATGTAGTGCTAAGACACTCAATTTCTGGAGAGTTCTGGAGGTGATGCGGGATTTGAACCCACTACGACCAAGCAGGCAGAACTTCAGCTTTGCTAAGCTAAAGTATGCTTACTTTAACCAGTTGGTAAATAAATTCTACCCTACAATTTTAAATAAATAATAAAACACATAAATAATGTTTTGTAAATGCAAAGATGCTATATTTATAGCTAACTTAGTTCTTTCATTTTATCTTTCAGATTTGCTCCAGTTACACGTATTGTTTAAGAAAATATAGCAAAATGAAACTACATTGTAATATCTATGTTTATTATTTGATTCATATTTAAAAATAACATTAAATTATATTATTCGTTGCGTACGTACGTTTATTGGTTAGGTAAATACTACACTCTGTATCCCGCACGTAGCAGGGTAGGCAGAGAAAAACTAGTGTTAAGACACTCTACTCCGAAAGTGGGGACTTTCCGCCGAAATCTGGAAACATTGCGTATTGAGTGGCGAAATTCTACACCGCGTTTCACATCTCCATCGCGAAAAGGGAAAAACTGAAATGTTATATGTTTAATTTCCTCAAATGGAAATCGAACCCATAACCTGTTGTGTTTACAGTCACACGCTTGTGCCCCTGCTATTGCTACACTATTATGACAAGGGCAAGGAGAAAATTTGATTGTGAATGTTTTATTCTATTTTCCGCCTATTTAGAGATATTGCGTGCCAATTTGCGAAACTTTAGCAATCAAAACCAGGAATAGTAAAAAGTAAAAAATATACTTTTTTTCCCCAACAGGGATATCGTGTTCAGTGAGGCGCGAGTAAAGGTGGTTGGTTTTAATTAATCTAAAAGCTGTTATAGCATTGACAAAATAAAATCGGCTGAATTTAAATAAAAACCGTCCATTTGTCTTGTAAAATCAGATAACATTCACGTTTCATCGAACTCTGGCGACGTCCTACAAAATTAGTTCAACCATTATCACTCTTACACTAAATTTAACATGTTAGCGAATTCCATTTATCGACTTTTCCTTTGGTTATTACCGCTTTGGTGCCGAATTCTGTGTCGAGTGCAAACATGAATTATTCTTTATTGCAGCTTCCTTATCTTTAAGTTGCACAGAACTTGAGTTAGAGAACATTCTGGTGACACGTGACTCCGGATAGTGCCAAATGGTTTTTTTGCTGGGGAAATTGTTTTGGAGTTTTGTACATTTTGTTTATAAAATATTTAGAGGAGATATAATGAAAATTGAGAGCATCGCTGCTGATTAAGACTGGACTGTAAATTAAGACTGCATTTTTGACGAACTGTTTTAGATTTTTCAAGAAATATTTAGTCACTTAAATGTTGATTCTATTGTTACATAGAATATATTTTATTAAGGTTGTACTATGACATATTATATTACTAAAAAATAAAAATTGAACAACTGCCTCATAGATTATCTAATAGCTGAGAAGCTTCTCCACTTACTTAAAAAAACAATTTTGAGATACATTTTTTGACTATTGTTACAATGCTACCTATATTAAAATAGTCACAGCAGGTTTAATGATGTGAAGTCTAAAGATTATCCCTTATTCATATTTTCTTGTAATCAATAAGAAAAAAATACCTAAAAATCTAAATATATTTTAATCAGTTATATACTTCTTAATACTTTCGCATTTATCACATAAAGGTTCCTACCAGCTCTCTCACTTTAACATGTTACATACCTATGTAAAATTAAAATATTACAGACTAAAAATAGTCCTTTTAAAGAATGCGCAAGTCTCAATACGTAGTGCGGGTATTTGTAAGTTTTCACCTTTAATTACGAACGTGCCACCGTCACTCGTTAAACGTGTCCGGGAAATTTCCCGTTACCATGGAGCTTAATTAGGCTCCATGGTAATTTACCTGTGACATGTTTCCTTTGGGACGTAAGTTTACTGTACGGAGATGTGGAAACTATTTGTTTATTTTGAGCATTTCCATGACATTAAGACATCGTATAAACCGCTCTCAAGTCATCGTCGTTGTTGATATTAAGAGCGCTTTACTAATAGAAGCCAAGGATTTGTAGTTTAAAATATAATGTTAAATGAATGAAGTGATTATGTTTATGAAGCAAATTCATTTATTTTATTCTTTATTTTTTACAAGAATATACAAGAGTACTTTAGGGTAAGTAACTCTTTTATCCGTATATTCGTGGGAAATAATGAAAGTCCCTCGTGGTTTTATTCTAAAAACTCCATCCATGCCAATCCTGCTATGTTTAAGATAGAGAGTGAAGTAAAAAAGAAAACAATTATAAATATAGACAGACTTCTAAGCCCTATTGAAGCTTTTGAAGGTCTTGCACGCACAAAACCGCACTACACTACAAATTATGGCAGCTACATTCTTGTTCGGTAAATTACCTACGAATCAAAACTACACTAGACGATCCATGTGAATCTTGGCACTAACTGCTTCTGGTTTTTGGCTGGAAAAGCAAATTTTGTATAATTTGTTTCTGACATCCGCAACAATATTTATTATTAAAACGTCTTAAATTTAATCTTTAGTAGAGTTCTTTTTTCCGCATGTAGCAGAGTAGGCAGCGTAGCATTGAGCGTAGTGCTAAGACAATCATTCATTTTATGCCGAATTTTGAAGGCGTTTTTAGTGATGGAGCCGCGCTATACAACGACACCAGAGCGAAGAAATACAATATTAAATATTTAATTTCCTTCAGCGGGAATCAAACCCCCAACCTGTCTGTCACTTTCACAATCGTCATCTGCATATTTATATGTATTTATAAATAGTAACTTCTTATTATATACAAACATGCACTATAAATATTATTATCCCAAAAGAGCACTAAATAACTGGTGTAGAGTTAGTTTCAAAATTGTACATGACCACGTCCCAACTGTCCCCTCCGCTCTTAAGTCAGACACGTCTGTACCTAGAATTGAATCAATCCCAGGAGACACGAAGTTGTATAGTCTAGAAATAATAATTTAATAATCCACTAACATTCTAGAGGCTGTCGTGGCTCAGTAGCACAAGCTTGTGGCTGTGAACGCGACGTTAGTGAGTTTGCTTTCCCCTTGGGGAAATGAATTATTATTTATTTTTATTTCTTCGCTCTGATAGCAAGACAAGCACGGCATTGAATTCCGCTACTCTACACGCAATGCCTCGAAAATTTCGCGGAAAATGGAGAACGAAGTGTCTTAACACTAGGTTCCCTCTGCCGAACCTACTAATATGCGGGATACGGCGTAAAGCTGAAAAATAAAACTTAGATTCTTCTATCCATCGTGTTCTTGGATTAGTTGTAAAATGCCTAATTAGCAATGTTTATAACACTCGGTTGAAATTTCACTTGTGAGTATTTCCGTCTGCTCCGTAACTTCAAAATTATTCTGAAAAGATATTATTAATATTAAAATAGTTTTGCTTCTGTATTCCTCGTTAGATAAAAGTTTCATTTGTTAAAGAAGGATAAATTTCTATAAAGTGCACACCACTGATGTATTATGAAATTACATAACAAGGATAATTAGAAAACTTTGACAGTGACACCCCATAATAAGCACAGCATAAACATAGCGTAAGTGATTATTTTTTAATAATTTTATAGTGTTTTCCTACACTTGGCAAAGAAAAATACTTCTTAAAAATACATATAAATTTGAACTAAAATTAGAAACCAGTCGTGGCGCAAGGGCACAAGCGTACGTCTGTAAGCGCTACTGGTTGTGGGTTCGATGCTTACTCGCGGAAAGGATATATTTAGAATGTTCATTATCTCATTCTTGTAATGAGGCAAAACGCAGCTCAACACGCACTGCCTTCAAGAATTGGGTGAAAAATGATGAAACATATCAAATTTAATTTTTAAATTTGATATGTGCGGAGAAAAAAATAATAAATTACGTGGATTTCAACCTGTGCCTGTTGTTAAAAGTATACTACTAATAACAAACCTTCCATTGATATTCCACCCGTATTGTCAATTGTAAGTGGTTCCTTATATAACAACCCCTAGATTTTGTTATTGGGAACCAAATTATTTACGTACACTGTTTGCAAGACATTCGTATGTACATACATTATTTCAATGCCATATTGGAGCTTGAGCTTTGGTATATTGCCCCGAAATTGTGCTGGAGATCAGGTTAAAAAAATGAAAAAGATGTAGAAAACATTACCTGTTAAGTGGAGAATCAATACCGTGCCTCAATATCCTACCTAGTGTCGTCACAAGAGCGCAGAAAATAAAAGTATATTTTTTCCTCCGCTCCCTCAATACCCTACCTAGTGTCGTCACAAGAGCGGAGAAAATAAAAGTATATTTTTTTCTCCGCTCGGTAAATTATTTTCGTTTTCCGCTCTTTGCCCCGTCATCAGAGCAAAAAATAAATAAATATTTTATTCCCCAAAGCAAAAATCGAACCCACAACCGTCACATTTACAGTCAGGCGCCATGACACTGTACCATGATGACTTCTTTAAAACTTTAACTAGACATGAACGTTAAGTAACAAGAACGGGTGAAGAGCGAAGATTGAGTATTCACAAGATACACGTATCTCCTTAGTAACTTGGTCTCGTCATTTGTCAAAGTGTCACAACGTTATTACTTGTTTATATATCTATCTACCGTTGACTACTTGCCGTTGACGGTCCGTATAAAGATTAATATGTTAAATTAAATATAAGTAATGGACTAGCCAGGAAAGAAGCTTAAGATGTTTTATAGTGAATCTATTTTAAACTTAATATATATTGTTGACTGTAAACGCGTTGTATATGAATTCGATCCTCACCCGAGTGAATTTCATTTAAATAATTCTAATTCTCCTGCTGTGATAGACAAAGCGCGGTGTTGAGTTACGCTACTCAACACACAATGTTTAGAAAATTGAGCAAATAATGTGAATATTAGGTTCCCTCTCACTACGGTAATGCCGAATAAATTACGATGTTTTTGTTTCAAATAATATTCTTCCGTTTCTTACTTTCCGCGGAACTTTTCAGGCATTGCGTGTTAAAATGTGAAACTCAACGCCACGATTTGCCTCATTAACAGAGTGAGCGTGCGAAATGAAAATTTTAAATATTTCATTTCTTAGTTATTAACTAGTAATTGAACTTAGAACCTGTCGCTGACCGTAAGTTCTCTTTCGTTCCTGTGCTAAGACAGTTCTTATGTAGGTACATATATCTTTTTCTATCTCTTTTTTGTTAATATAATCGCAGAGAGAATATAATTATGATGACAGGCATCGTTACAAACCATACATCAATTAATAATTTCTACGCTTTTTTTTATATAATGCATGAGGCTTCAATTAATAGCCCTGTTTCCAAATAAAACACGGTACGATATTCTCTCAGTATTTTATTCGTAAATAAAATTTTAATCCGATCCAAAACGGCGTACCGCCACCACCTTTATATAAAGCGGATATTTTAGATGAATGTGAATGAACAAGTGAGATTTTTATTTATTTCAAGCTTCAAGCTATACTGGGTGAAAGTACCGTTTAATTGAGGATTTGGAAGTCAAACTAGTCGATTGCTCTTAGTGTTCTATTTACTATCATTAATCTATTTTTAACGAAAAAATGGATTCTTAATAGTTAGGTTAAATTAGTTTGATATAAAAAAAATAAAACTTTTCTTTCATAGTAAAACCGGTTAGTGATTAAATAAAGAAGTTTGAGTACCAAATAAATATGTAGAAATTATAGAAATTTAAATTTGATGAATAAAAATTTACCCTAAAAACAATTCAAGCCCACGACCATCAATACCTACACCAGTGATTCTCAACCACTGTGCCGCGGCACTTTTGTGTGCCGCCAAATTTCAAAAGTGTGCCGCCAAATTTTGAAAATATATAATAATGTTAATATAATTAAATTATATCATTTAAAAAGAAAAATATTTTTAACATGAATATATATTTAAATCCACAAAAAAATAAATTCGTATATTTAAAATTTTTGTCATAAACTATTTATGCAGTGTGTTGTAGTAAAGAATTTCTCATTGTGTGCCGCCCAATTTTGAAATCGTTAAATATGTGCCGCAACAAAAAAAAGCTTAAGAATCACTGACCTACACTATTTTAAATATTACAGAATACAATTTCAATTACTATCGTAAAGCAAAGAATATTAATGGTTTAAAAATGCAAATTGGCTATGGCGCTGGAGATAACTGGCATCATCTATCGCAGCTAACTATGCTGCAATTAAAAAAGGAACAAGATTCAAGTTTACGATTTATAAAATATTTACGCATCAGACAGTCTCGAATATTGCAATCAGTATTTAGGTAGCTTTGGGAATTTTCATAAAATTTTGGGAATATCAAAATATTGAAAATAGATGCGATGCGCAGTGGCTATAAATACAATTAGCGCAGAGGTTGCGGCTTCGAACCATACTCGAGGGAATCATTATTTTCAAATTGTTTTCATTTTCCTACATTTCCATAATGTCAGCGGAAGCGAGGAACAGTAGAGCATATGTCTGCTAACTTAAGTTTGTCAATTTTTATAGTTGTACTTTCCGTTGACCTATAATTCAAAACGGAACCCTCGATGGTCGATTTCAACTCTCACTTAGCCAGTTTTTTATATATATTTCAATATGCCTTCAATACGAACCCACAACTATTAAGCTTAGTAAGGTACACGCTACTAATTTTGATTATTAAGAAAACGGTATCAAACTTATGAAGTGTATTAAGCTCTTGGAATTTCAAAAATACATTTTGCATCGAATATGGTGTGCACATTCAGGCATTTTGTCCCAAAGGACGCAAGTGTCGTTAGTAAATTAGAATAGCCAGACCTACTTTCGCCACGTACAGCTTGGTTTTAGCCACGCTTATATCATCAAATAAAAACATGGAATAAAAAACTATAGGCCGTGGTCGTGGTGAAGTGAAGTGGCACAAGGGTGTGACTATAAACGCGACATATTGTGGGTTCGATTCTCGCGGTTGTATCGCTTGGACTCGAACTAACGCACAGATAAGCAGACAAATTTTGAAAATCATGGTTTTGGGTTCTATTATATTAATTAATGTCCCTAATAATAGTCTTTAAGGCTTACCTTTGAAAGTTTTTACGCTTGAAATTACTTATAAATGTAGATTTTCATTTTTTCGCTCTGTTAAGAGCGCGGAACTCCGCGCTTTTCCTCGTATTATATATGTTGAGTTATATATGTTTAACGTTGTTTAATTGTTAACGAAATTTTATTTACGACGATTTACGATAACTCTCACAAAACACAAATTCCTTAATAAAAAAAATCCTTAATAAAATTATTAAATATTTTTTTCTTTATTCCAGGCTAACACTACAACAGCTACTCAGCATCACACTGATCACAATCTTCACAAACACCGTCTCATCTCAACCCGGAGAACACCAGGGTCCGCAAACATGCGGCGGTCGATTGAAGGGTCCAGTCGGCATAATACAAACACCAAACTTTTCTAATTCATTTCCCGTCCCTATCAAATGTCGATGGATTATCCAACACGAAATCGTAAACGGGACTATATCGATATATTTCACTCAGCAGTACACCACTAGTGGGTTGACGTTCACAGAGTACATATACTACGATGAGTCGTACAAGTTGGGTGAGCGGAAAGCTTTGAGCGTCACAGAGGAGAATATAACAAGGATCAAATGGTTGCAGGTATTGATAGATCTTGCTACAAATTCTATTTATGCAAATTTCAATCTATTGTTTTTTTTTTTAAAAAAGTAAATGATAAGCTTTGTTTAGTGGGGAACGGAAGAATCTTAATGGGAATTTAAATAGCCGTTAAATGTATATAATATATTCTCTGGCCTTATTAAGACGATATTAGTTTTTGGAAGCAAACAAAAATATCAAATTACTAGATCGGTAGTTTAGAAGTTTTTTTTGTTTTAATTAACAATCTATTTCTGGGTTACCTCTGCCTTCTTTGCTATATTCGGGATGCAGCGTGAAGCTACAAAAATATTAACATAAGGATTAACATAAGTTATTTATTATTAAGTCACTGCTTTTTTCTTTCTTCTTAATTCACTAAATGTACGGTCAAATTGACAAGATTCCCGTAGCGTTCCTCATGACAATAACCCATTTTTTGATTTTTGAATTTGCACCAATAATCTTTGCGAAATTTATTTTGCGAGTCATAGGTTTGCTAAAAAAACGTATATGGATATCTTAAAGTATATTTGTCTAAATTTTATTTTAACACAAAATACATACTTAAGGCTCGAAGCTACAATGGCTTGATGTTACTCATAAACGTAAATGTCTTTCGTCGTTTACTAGCGGATTTCACAAAGATATAGTATTTCTAAGGAAATGTCATATTTCGTAGTTATATATTTTTATAAATGAAGCTAAAGTTGTGTCCCGAGAATACTTAGAATAATGTGATAGTGGATCTAAATCTTTCACAGAATAATTGTATATACAACAACTAACATTTGCAGTCTTAATTTAAGTCAAATTGTGTCTAAATCTATACTTTATACTTAAATTAGTAAGCAGAATGGTTTGTTTGGTTAACGATCTTATCTTCGAAACTTTTTCGAGTTCGAATTGAAAAAATATTCTTGTGTTGGATAGTTAATTTATCGCGTACCGTACTTGTGTCAGTGTCATATATAACTATATAACTCTTGGTTATTTACAGCCGCAGAAAGTTAGTCAAAACATATACTTAACACGTTTAACATATTTTCAGCGGCTTTTTGGATCGTTCGAGCTATAAAGATATTAATTATTTTTGCTTAGTTACCACAGTGAAGGAATAAAAATATTAATTAATAATGATTAATTCCCTAAAATCCACTATCCGTCCATCTAAACCACTAACGACGCGGTTAAAGTCACACGCTTGTGCCCCCGGCGCCGTGACTGGCCCGAATATATCGTTAAACATAGGAATAAGTTAACTCAAAATAATAAAATATGTAACCTTAAATTACATTTTTTATTTAAAAACGTAGACTAAACCTGTATAATTAAGTTCTAGCACTTGTAGCTGTATTCCAAAGACGCGCTTTCACCTGCTTCCTGCATTTTACCAAAGCAAATATTCTAATGTTGTACTGTTAACGTGACATTAAGTTCCGTCACTCAACATGCACGTCTTACCGCTAGTTTCCCTCTACTTACTCTACTATATGCAGGATACTACGTGAAGCGTAAAGTTGTAAAAAAATCATGTTAAGCATCATATTTTTGTATTTTTAGGCGAAAAAGAAAACGCAGAGGCAGAAAACGAGAAACACTGCTAAAGCATCCAGCCCCTTAGTAGTTTTACAAAACAACATTTTTTCTCAACCGAAGTCCAAAAGGAGGGTTATATTTTTGGCATGTATGTATATGTCCGTTCCTTTGTTCGCTAGTAACTGTTAAACTAGTCACGTCGTCAGATTTATCTTGATGGCGCGAGTGTTACTGGATATATGAATTTATGTGGTCGGGTTTTTGTTTTATTATTTTATAATAACAAAATTCTATAAGAATAATAACAGATTGACAGCATCTTGGCGCTGGGACAGCTTCTGTCTAAATCCCGGTGCGTTGGGGCAATGATTATATTTAAATTATTTTCGTTTCTTGTCTTCGGTAGACAACGCGCGTCGTTGAGTCCTGCCACTCAACATGAAGCATATTAACACTAAATTCCCATCTTTTTCATTATTAATGAATATTTTAGAGTAATTGTATCGTATTTTTTTTTATATTTATAGAACTTTTTTATTTATGACTCATTTAAATGAAACCAACACAAGAATAAACATCAACATCACCCCAAGTGTAGTTCGTATCTACAACTATCGCGTTTACAGCCATACGCTACACCACGATGGCCTTATCTGTCTCGCTAGGCTAATATTTATGTATAACATAATATAACTTAGTTACAATACAAAATCAAAACCTATTGAAGTTAGAAAATTTAAGTATCGAGTTATGAGAAGTAATTGTCATTCAAATCACGTACTGGGGAAGGCTGCGGCCGCGCTGAGCTGAGAGAGCGAACAGAAATATGACCTTTGTGGTAAAATAAAATTAGATAATGTGTTTTTTTTAAACCATTTTCTGTCTAATGTTCGAGGTATTGCGTGTTGAGGGCTCAAAGCAACGCCGTGATTTGTATCTGGTTGCATAGAAATGGAACTAATTTAAATATAAGCATTTCGTCGAGTTGATGACCCACGTTTGAACGATGTACCAGGCATATGTAATTTTGAAGCAGTTAAACGTATGATTTAAATGATTAGATTGCTTGGACAGTATCCAAAAGACGCGTATTCGAGTTCTACTGTTTCTTTTTAAATCGCCATTTATTTCTCAAATGCAAATAAAATAATCTAAATTACTAAACTAATTCATTTATCCTACGTGGGAGTAGAACTGTTTACTTTTCAGCCGTGGCCAGTGAATCCTCCATGCTAGTTCCAATAATCCAACGAACCGCCAACAAATACACAAAGGCTGCAAAAAGCCCGCTAATAATGGCAATTCAAACTTTTCTTGTTTTCCAAAGTTCGAATAACACTTCTATATAACAAACACATGGAAATAAAATATTTTATTTATGTCTATATATCCCTGGGGCCAAACGTGGCGGAAGAGCACAAGAATGTGACTGTAAATGGGCCAGGTTGTGGGTTCGATTCGAGGAAAGGAAATATTAAATATTTTCATTTCTTGTGGCTCACTCTGCGTACCCTGCTACAATGAAGCTGGATAAAATGTTTTACATATACGTGTGTAGTAATTCAATATTTTAATTTTTGTAGTAATTTTTTAGCTTTACGCTGTGTTAAGACAATGCGTTCCCAACTATTCTAGACATTGTGTTCGGAGAGACGGAAGTCAACGCTGCCGTTTGCCTTGTTAAGAGTGAAGAAATGAAAATTAGTAATTTATATTCATAAATAAAAACATATTTTTAGTAAATTACTTAATTTAACTTATAACTTACTATATTACTTAACTTACTAAACTTATTATATTTATATATATTTATACATTTTTTAGTTAATATCGGAACTGCTAACTCTACCGACATGTGAAGCAGGTATAAATAACACCAATTGGTAAACTAGTCGTCACAGCATATAATATATTGTTAGTTTGCTACGTGACTCGAATGTGACGTGTTGCGCTTGCTACGTAATCAGCTACGACTACTCGTAGCTGCGCGTAGAGCCCACTAAGTGTTATATTTCGTTATATCAGTCAAGTGATATACGAATATGTCGACATTATATATACTGCATTTTTAAACTAAAGCAGAATTATAATATTTCTTATGCATATTGAAAAAAAAACGTGTGGGAAAAAGAGTGTCTAAACACCAGATTTCGTCTACCTCTAGAAAATATTGTTCTTTAATAAGTTTAAAATAACAATCTCTTATAATATTTAAAATATTTTACCATATTTTTATAAGTTATAAAAACAACAATAAAGCAAGTTATTTATAGCGCTAACTGACCTTCATTTGTATTAAATAACTGAAGCTAAATGCTAATTAACGATCTACAAATGTGTACAATAAGTTTATTGTTCTTTCATTTTCTTTGTCTGAAAAACAAAGAATATAAAATAGAGTAAGAAATTGACAATTTATTCTTCTTATTTCTCTAACTCTTAAATAATCATAAATTATGAGGAGTATCTGGACATGAAGGGAGGATTTCACAAAATTTCTATCATGCAGAAGAAATTGCAAGGTAGTGGTTAATATTATAAGGACATTATATGAAGAATTCAAAATATAGTTCCAACAAAGCAAAGCTACAATAAAGAACACAAAAGTGATCGCCAAAATGTAAATAATGCTTAAAATAAAACCCAATGGCTGCCTCCGACGATATTAGCAAACGGTAAACAAAGTTGTTTTATTTTTAAAGTTCCGGGTTCAATACGGATATATAATGCGGGCGGAGCGCCTCACTTGTGCTACTCACGTAACTTTAAAGTTCATTTACCGCAGCTTAAAATCTTGTGAAACAACTTAGTATTTCACTAATGACTGACTATCGTGACGTATCGTAACGTGACGGTCGTATGTTTGACTCTCATTTGGGGGAATAAATTATTAACATTTTTCCACTTTGGTAAAATAAAAACCGGGGCAGCATTGAGTTTCACAATCTATTATGAAAAATCCCGAAAATGGAGTGGAAAGTGGGAACGGGGAAATATTAAACATATTAATCATTCGATAGGGAAAGCAACTCTCAACCGTCGCGATTATAGTCGCTTGCTTGTGGCCTCAATTTGTAAAATAAAAAAGTTTCAATAATAAAAAGAAACAAATTACATAAATAACATTTTATTAAACTTCTATAATTAATTACATTACTTAATTTAGTTTCTTTAACTTTTACTAAAAAGCAACGAGTTCTCAGAATATCTTTTCAGAACTTCCACTACGTATACAATTAAAATAAGCTGCTATTGGAAATTCGGATGCTTTCAACGGTATTAGCAAACAGTAAACATTTGTAACAAACGCTAGTTTTAAGTCGATAAAATTTAATTTAAGTTGGTAGAGTTTGTACTTTTAATATTGACTTTAGTTAACGATCTCGAGTTATGTGTCTTGAAAGTACAGTAAAAGATGAAGCAAAGTAATTAATTTCTTTAATTAATTACTTTACAAACTGAGAAACTGTAATTATTGTAAGAATTATTAAATAGTTGTGTCAATAAATAATTAAATTTCTTTATTAGGTTCACGCTGTATCCCATATCTACTAGAGTAGGCAAAGTCAACATAGGTAGAGAGCCTAGTGTTAAGACACTCAGTTCCTCACTTTACGCAGAAATTTGGAGGCATTGCGTGTTGAGTGGCGGAACTCAACGTCACGCTTTGCCTCGAGACAAGAGCGAAGAAATGAAGATATAAATTTAAATAAATATTTAATTTCCTCCAGAGATGAAATCAGCGGAAAGGAATAGGAGTGTCTTAATGGGAGTTTAGTGTTTTAACACTTGGCACTTAGGTATCCGGGTTCTTTCTACAATTAAGTCCATCTGTATAAAGAATACAGAAAATTAAAAAAAAAAGATAAAGGCTTAGTCAATATGAAGTTTGAGTAAAATTGCAGATTTATCAATTTTTTACGGTTAGTAACGACAGAAATAAATTACTTATCTTGTTAATTATAAGAGCTTAAAATAAAATGAAATGAAAAATAATGATGCTTTTAAATATAATATTTATATTAGCTTTACGCTGTATCCCACACATAGGGTAGGCATAGTAAGAGTAGTAGAAGGTATGAAAAAAATATATATTATTAATTTTTATAAAAAATAATAATATTTTAGTGGCTTTTCAAAAATAATGGTATAAGACAAAGATATAGTGTAATAAAATGCTCTTGATTAAAAAAAGAAGAGAAAGAGGGAAAAAAAGAAAAGAATTACAAAAGAATTCAATGCATGAAATTAAATAATAAACTTTGTTCGTAGCTGAGAATTCTTTGACCTGACAATGTCAAAGCTTTATTTGTATCTTCTCTTTTAACGATAGATTCCATTTGCCTAACTTGGTTTACGGGAAAAGCGTGATCTGTTTTCTTATTAATATTTCTTACAATATGGAACTCTGTATATTAACTTCACAAGTAAAACTAAAACTAAGTATCAGTTTTCTTTAAAAATCAATATAGAACAGGAAAATAAAGTCAAAACCTATAGTAAAGTTTACGTAAGCGGCGAGCTCGTAAACCTGAATACGTCCAACGGTCCATTTTCATCTAAAGTTCTTGATGCTACATTTTTTTAACCTTTTCTTGGGATTACATCGATTGGGATACATGATGAATACTTGGAGATTTAAAAAGTGATGTCAATTTTACCTTATATTTTTTCACTTTCCGTTGATTTCTGAAGGCATTGCGTTTTGAGTGGCGGAATTCAACGCCACTCATTGTCTCTTTACAAAAGCGAGGAAATTAAAATATTAAATATTTCATTTCCTCTTATAAGAATCGATCTCACAACCTGTCGCGTTTACAGTCGCACGCTTGTGCCTGGCCTGTGCACTACACCGCGCCTATTTTTTAAAGGAAATACAAATAATTGTAACGAAGATTGAGGCCGGTCGTGGCGCAGCGGCACGAGGTGTGACTGCAAAACCGACTGGTTGTGGGTTCGATCCCCACTCGAGGAGATGAAATATTTACTTAAATTTATATTTCCATTTCTTCGCTCTGGTGTCGAGGTTAAGCGCGGCGTTGAGTTCTGCCACTCAACACGCAATGCCTCCAGAATTCGGCAGAAAGTGGGGAACGGAGTGTCTTAACACTAGGTTCCCTCTGCCTACCCTGCTGTGTGCGGGATACAGCGTGAAGCTAATTTTTTTTTTTTTTAAGATTAAGAAGACTGATATCACGGATTGAGTTACGAATCGACACCGATGTAAAGTTCTTTATGCTCCATAAAGCTTGTTAAACAGCCAGTCGCTGACTTTCTGGTCCCTTGTGGTTAGACCAATGCTAATTAGTCTAACCACAAGGTAACGGAAAGGTTTTATAGATGAGTCTCTAAGGTTAAATGTCAGTTGGTCTTTGTAAGTGTATGTAACAATTCTAATTTTCTATGCGATGTCGTAAGCCTCTATTTAATTCAACTCTCCTGATCATTACCTCGAGGTAAACAAAACAAATAAAAAAATGTAATAACAAAATATAAAAATGTTTCTTTCTATTAGAGTAGAGGAATTTAAATGATTTTAGATGCTCAAATAATTTGAATTAATTATATTAATTTACACCCAGACACGCCACCTCAAAGTTTTATAAATATTTTCTTGAGAATAATTTATGATGTGGCCCAGAGGCACAAGCGTGCGGCTGTAAACCCGACGGTTGTGGAGTCGATTTCCACTCGGGGGAAAGAAATATTAATATTTCCCTTTCCTTGCTCTGGTAACGAGGCAAAGTAGGTACAGCGTTAAATTCCGCCACCTAGCACACAATGCCTCGATTATTCAGCGGAAAACGTTGAACGGATGTGTGTAAATGGGAACTGGATGTGTTATCATGATGTTCCCAGATTCTCTCTGCATAATCTGCTATGTGTGAAATATTTTTTTGAATAAGATTTAAATCCCTATCAGTATATACGCCACGATGGTGTTTAATGCCTCTGATATTATTCAGCCATTTCGTATACACACTAGTTAAAGATCTAGCTCAGATTATAATCAGTTTTCAATAATTGAATGAAGTTCCTACAACACTTCAATTAGTACGCCTCTTTTGTACTACAAAGGCGTTCTGAACTTCAACAATAGGTCCCATTCATATGTGGATGAAATAATCAAAGTTTGTAATTTCACTAAATATTCATCTTTAGTATGGGAGAAGTGGCATGAAAGAGCCAGGTTTTGAAAGAGCCACCTGCAATATTATAGTAGTTTAGGAACGGACTCGAAAAAAATATTTTATTTTTAAACGGCAACACTGATTTCCCATCACCCACAAAAATTTTACACATCTTCGCAACCAACGGACGCCGATATGTCGAGTTGAAGTTTTTGGCTCTCAAAAGTAACTTCTTTACCTCATTTGAGTTGTTTTTTAGTATTTCATTGTAAACGAATATAGGTACTTGGATTGTGGATCGAGTTTATGTATATATTTGGCCTCGTAACTGGATTAAAACTGAGTTTCAA
>JAATLQ010021098.1:0-45575 GCA_013421005.1 Heliconius erato x Heliconius himera | reverse complement strand
TGATTAAAATAAAACTAATACTCAATATTTAAGGGCAGTTTGCCAAAATACAAACAAAAAAAGTATTTAAATCGGTTAAGCAGTTTCTGAGATTATCGTGAAGAAACGCACAGACAAACAGACCAACTGACCAAGTTTTATTACATTGTTAATTGTAATATCTTCTATGTACAGACACTGATGAGTTAGGATTTTATTGTAAGTATCGATAAGTTATGTTTTTATTTCAAACATTCAATAGAAGATTCTTATAGGAGATACAAAAATGCAACCTAAAGTTTTAATAACTTTCTCATAAAAAATCTTCATTGCGCTGCAAACATACATAATAGGTATATCAAAACACGAACATATTTCAGTGTGTTAAGTAAATAATTCTGTGGTATAAGCGGGCGAAGCCGCGAGCGGGTCGCTAGTAATATTATAAAAGGCTTGTGACGCCATTTTAAATAATGTTGAAGGTTCAATTTTAACTCGTAGTAGTAAAAGAAGTAAATATTATGATTCAAATATTATGATTCATATATTTTGTTCCTTAGTCAAATTAAAAAAATCTTTATCCACCTTTTTCGATTTATTTCAATTAAAACAAATTAATGATATATTTTGAAGCAATGGCTTTTTTTTTAAATTCACGCTATATTCTCTATAGAGCAGATCAGGTAGCCCCTCTCCTAGTGTTAAGACACTTCCGTCTCCCAGGCACCGCCCCATTTTCCATATATTGTGTTTTAATGGCGATGGCTGCGGCGAACTCAATGCCACTTTTTGTCTTCTTACCAGAGAAAATAAAAATAATTCATTCCATGAGAAATGGGAATCGAACCCACAAACATAGCGCACCTGTATGCAAGAAACACTCACAGAAATTATTTGGACTACTATTGAATAGTTTGAAATTAAAAAAAAATAATGGTAAGAATACTCGTAAATATAATTCGAGAAAAATATACCAACCAAACAACTAATATAACATATAGATTTTGAATATAAATATCTTTTTTAGGAGAATACGAAATATTCGTGTTAATTTTGAAATCATCTAAGTTCGAGTAGGCAATGGGTGAATCCTCAGAGAAATAGCTCTATTCTAAGTAAGTTGGAGAGCAGAAGTGATTTGTTACGGACATATTTCATGGGCAAGTAATGATTTTAGTGGTTCAGTCGCTCTAGTAAATGGATGGACGGTCATATTTTAAACGTACCTATATAATAATATATAGAGTATCTAGTTCTATTATGTTTAGTAACTAATAACCACCGCCCGCAACTTTGTTTGTCTGTGGAACTAAGGATGTAAAATAGAAAATCTTATTTTTTTCTTAGTTTTAAGAAATGCTTTCTTAATACTGCCCTACACTTCGTAATCTTTCTATTTTTTTTTATTTTCACGCTGTATCTCACACTTAGCAAAGTAGGCAGAGGACCTGGGAACGTAGTGTTTAGATATTCCATTCCCATAAAGGAAATTCCGTCCCCCTTTTTTCCATATCTAAACTTATCTATTTTCCATTCCATATTTCAACTTTCTAAAGTCCAGTAGTTTTGCCTTTGCGTCGTTCAGTCAATTCAGTCACTCAGTAACGTTCTACATATACATATTAAGTATAAGTCGTAAGTAGCTTTTATCGACGTCTTCGCCCTCGTGGTAAAAAAACTAACTATTCTCACAATAATATATGTTCTAAGTGAGCGAGCAACTTGAACCATATGTATGGTGGGTTACATAGAAACGATGGGCGTAATGTAATATAGCC
The DNA here is from genome assembly GCA_013421005.1 of Heliconius erato x Heliconius himera. Taxonomy (NCBI): domain Eukaryota; kingdom Metazoa; phylum Arthropoda; class Insecta; order Lepidoptera; family Nymphalidae; genus Heliconius; species Heliconius erato x Heliconius himera. Next base: position 43,818 of record JAATLQ010021098.1, on the reverse strand, counting down.
TTTCTCAAATAATACTTTCAGTACTTCCTGAGATCACTGCTACTAACTTTAACATAAAAGGAACTAGCACCACGTTTAGTCTACTATAGCGGGGAAATGAAAATAATTTGAACATGTATAATCGTTCCCCTGAGTAGGAATCGAACCTAAACCACTTCTTTTACAATCAGTCATCCCACTACGCCACCACTATGTCTTTAAATATTAGTTGAAACATTCAAATTCCACAAATTGCCGCTGTATTAGTATTTAGTACTCTTGCCAATCAATACTAAACGCCATACAATGAAATGCGGTCAGCATTTAGCGACTGTTTTCAAACGAAAAGCCTTCCATTTCTATTAGTAAAGTGCAGAATTAACGTTGCGATTTTCAATACTATAGATTTGGACTAATTATCCTTTAGAATATTAATAATTGATATTTATGTATATGTTTAATTGAACTATTTTTATTGGGAATATAAATCAATTTTAAATATAATCGAGTTTAAAAAACCAAAAATATATTGACATTCTAGTTAGAGTTGGCCATACCTAATTTATCTATTGAGGCCGTCGCGTCGTGGCAAAGGCACAATGTTTAGCTATAAAACGAGAGTTGTGGGGTCTCCTTCCAATCGGAGAAATACACAATTTTCATTTCTTAGCTTTGGCAATAAGTCAAAGCGCGGCGTTGAGCTCCGCCACTCAACACTCAATCGAAATTTGGGTAGTTTGTGGGGACGCACTGCCATGACACTAACTTGCTTTGCCTCCTCTGCTATATAATAGATATAACGTGAAGCTATAAGAAACAGAGTGTACTAACATTATTTTTCTTTATAAAAATACAAAAAAAAACAAAACAAATACAAACCAAACACTGTCAAATAAACAAACAGAACTAAGAAACTCCTTTCTATCAATACCATAGCAGTTGACTCAGCGATACAGATACTTTGTCGACCATTCCAAGTGCATTATTTAGATTAAACTTCACACTGTAGGGTCTAAAGGACCCTCGAGGGCAACAAGTGCTAAGGTCGGTCGTACAAATGTGTTTAGGGTATGTTAACGGCAAGATGTGTATCCTGATGACGTAATTATACGGAGGCTGGGTACACGAGAGATAAGAGATGAAAGATAAGGGGAACGAGGATGTGTGAAGACGTGGGTGTAGGGATGTACTATAGAACTTTTTGTAGTTAGTTATTGTAATGAGGTTATTTTAAAGTACACGTTTTATTTTGAATATCTCTTGTTCTTTTAAGATAAAGGTGCTAGTCGAGAAATTCCATTCTGTAGTATTTGATTTGGAGAAATAGTACGTTGAGTGGCGGAAGTCAACGCCGAAAAACAAATATGTATATTTGAATATTTCATATTTCTTTATTTATCCGTGTTATTAGTATTTATTCGTAACTGCATCACACGAAATACAATATAGATAAATATCGTGAAATGAAAAAACAACCTATGTACGTCTAAACAGTTGAGATATCTTGATTAATTTCTTTATTTATCCTATACGCTGTTCCTGTAAAAGGAACGCACACGCTTCCACCCTGAATAGAGAAGGAGTGCAGAATGCTATTTTTTTTTTAAATAATGCCTTAAAGATTAAATTTAAATTAAATTTATGAAATAAGTATAACACACATGAACATACATTTGACAATATATAGACATTTGTATTTGTAAAGTGAGACACACGTTGCTATGGCAACGCGTATTATACGCGTCGATGAGTCCTCTAGTTAGCATTATTGTGCTGTATAAATAGTTAGGTAGGTAGGTAAGTTAGCTTCAAAGTCCATTTTTAGTTTTGTTTTTATTTAATTATCGTATTCGTTTCTGTTGTGGTGTAGCATCATAGAGCGTGATAGTAAACTCGACGGTTGTGGGTTCAATTTCCTTTTTGGGGGACTGAAATATTTTCATTTCAAGACAAAGTTCGGCGTTGATTCCCGCCACTCAACATACAACATACAAACAATGTCTTGAAAATTAGAATGTCTTAATTCTAAGTTTCATGTCTCTAGACTTCTTTCTGCGGGATACAGCGTGAAACAAAAAAAACAATAATTCAATAAGGAAATATAATAACTTATGCATAGTGTATATTATATAACAACTATGCCCAAGTTGAATTGAAGCGTGTAATGTGAGTAGTTTACCAAGTTCGTGCTGTCCACAGCAAGTGGCACTGCGGGTGGAATATTAATTGAGCCCACAAATTTTAGACACGATGAACTAGCAGTTTTAGGACTACGTCGACTTCAATGCATTTTGCATAATAATATATGCTTCATAATTGAAAATGTTCAGTTTTCAGTTTCACGCCGTATACCGCATTCAGGGTAGGCAAAGGGAACCTTGTGTTATGACATCCCATTCCCAACTTTCCATTGAATTCTGGAGGCATTGCGTGCTAAGAGGCGCAACTCAACGTTGCCTTGACACCAGAGCGAAGAAATAGAAATATAAATTTAAATAAATATTTCATTTTCTCGAGTGGGGATCGAACCCACACAACCAGTAGCGTTTACAGTTACACTTTGTGCCTCTACGTCACAACTGGCCTTCAAGTTTTCTGTAGATATTCAAAATGTCCTCCACACTATGGATAGATAATTTTTAGCTTTACGCTGTAGCGCACATCGCAGGATGAGCTAAACTGAGACTACTCTGTGACTACCTCGCTATGCAGGAAAAAGCGTGAAGCTAAAAGAAATGTATACATCCATACTAATACTTTTGTTGTAAGGCTTTACTTACATGCATGTCTTTTTTTAAATACTATGTTGTACCACTTTGTTGTGTGCAATTAACTCTTAATAGAAAAAATACGTCGGAAAAACGGAGTGCTTGTCACTTATCTACTCTTTTATATAATCTCTGATCAGTAAACATGCAATGGAAACGTTATAATTAAAAATGTTTCTTTTGTTACAAATGTATGCCATAAAGCTTGAGTTAGGAACACATAGGAACCTGCAGACCGTATAAACACCAAACTTTGCAGATTTAAAATTTTATACTATGTTAACTTATGTACGACACTTTCGTAGACTTCGTAGTACCTCCCTCACAATGTATATTTTAAAAAGATTTTTTTTTTCAATTTAAGAAAAGCATATTCAATTTAATAATTAATTAATAATTAAAAATAATTGTTCAACTAATAATATTATCATGGGATAGGTTACTATATTGTATATAATACTTATATTAGTATCCAATATATATAGAGAAAACTAAATTTACATACACTCTATTCTCTACATCATTTAATTTTATATATAAATACAACACATGCTAATTGTATAAGTTTATACCAAAGTCAACAATTACAAAATTATTATTAAAATTTACTTCAGAAATATATAACCAGGAAAGGCGAGGACATACAAAGTTAAAGGATATAAAGCACTCTCTTGATGTATTGTAAGCCCAACCCCAAGGGGCACGTCTCAGGGGTTGATTATAAAAGCTCAAATTAATTATTACACAAGTGAAGCGTACTGAGACAGCCAAATGAGAATTTAATAAGAGATTTCCATCTTGACATCACTTTTCACAAATTTAACCGCGCGTAATGCTAAAATAATCAAGTTTTAGAAAGTTATGATTATATTTGAGGACATTGTAGCGCAATGGGATACCATCTAATAGGAAATGATGGCTGTGGGTTCGAGCCCAACTTGGAGAAATGATTATTACAATTATTTTGACATCCACAACAGAGACAAAGCGCGGAGTTGGGTTCCGCCACTTATCAACTTCGTCGGAAAGTGTGGAACAAAAAATGTGTCTTAAGTAGTAGAGATGGAAGATACGAGATGGATGTGGAAAGGCGTATTGCTGCCGGTAACAAGGTTAACGGAGCCTTAGCTGCATTGATGAGACGGCGAAACGTCACACAGCTGCGCGGTTGGCCGTGCTCAATGCCGACTACCGACTCTCTCGGCAGCGAAACGTGGGTATTACAGAAGAAGAACGAAAGAAAGATGAATGATGTGGAGACGCAATCTCTTCGTACGAACATGTGAACATTATATCTAGTTATGATCGGTGGAAAATATAAAAACTGATTCACACTTTTTAATCTAATTTTAAGTCAAGACATTTTGTTGTCAACTTTAGAGACATAGCGTGGCTAGGGGCAAAACACGACGCCTTTTCTACCAGCGCGATGAAATGAAAATAAATATAATTCCCCTTGTGGAAGTGTGGAATCGTACTCATCAGATATAGTCCACTGTGCCACGTCTGTATTTCTGGAAAGTTTCATAAGTTCCAATAAACTTAATCATTGTATAAAAGGCATCTTGCGTATTGTAAATATTTAATTTCAATAGAATTCTTGTGAACCATAAATATTACAATACAGGTCGTTTAAAAGTTTTGATAACTTGAAAATTGGCAAACCAATAGCCATTTTTCCAATTTTGGCAACAGCTTGTCAGTTCTGATAAAAGCATCACCCAGTTTTGTATAGCACCTATGTGCTATACAAAACTATATACATAGTTTCATGCTGTATCCCGCATGTAGCAGAACAAGTAGAGTAAACCTAGTGTTAAGACACTCCGTTCCCAACGCACCACTCAATTTTTGTAATATTGTGTTTTGAGTGGTTTTGTTATCAGAGAGAGAAAACGAAAATAATTTATATTATATATGAAATTAATATATTGGGAATCGAATTAACAATTGCATTCAAAGTATATATATATATAGTTTATATATGTATTCTTTATAACAAGTAACACACAAAAGCGAATACTGCTTGCCACATAAGCTACCGCAACTTTTGTTTTTACTCATTTCTCGCACATTGTGATGTAGTTACAAGTAACTCTGCAAACTATTTTCTTTGGTTCATATGAAATATAACTTTGTAGACATTCAGTCAGTGATCTTTTTCTCTTTATTTTTCATAATTTTCATGACGTCCATGTTCATATAGAATATTCAATATGTTAGTTGTTCTCGTATAGAATAACATGAAATACTTCATTGAAAATATGTATCTTTGCGTGTATATCTCTATTTTTCTACATAACATTTATCTTTTTCCATATGTTTTATTAACATTGTATAATTATTAAGTGTTGTAGAATTCAGCCGTTGAACTTATTGAGTAAGCAATTCACCTAATAATCATGGACCTACAGTTATCAAATTTGGCTTGAACTGTGAACTTACAATACAAATAAAGGAAAAAACTCGGAATAACAGAAAATTAAATAATAAAAAACTGATATTTGTAGTTTATCTAGTATAAAATGAGTGCGTATAGGCATATGTATTCATTTCATTTTGCCAATTATAATCACCGCGTAAACTAAGCCTCTGAAGTGTTTACTGTAGACCTACTATTATGAAATTTGGTAAAAAGTGAGAACTTGCAATAAAAATAAAAAAAAATATCTCAAAAAAATTTTATATTTATATATTTATGATAACATAAAAACTATTACAAACTTATAGTTTATAGGTTTCATACATAATTTTGTTAACTTTAAAGTTGTAACTACTTTTTGTTGAACTTACGCAAACCTCGGAGCGCAAGTCCCTGTAATATTTTTGTTTTTCTTTAATTGCCGAGTAAATATAAAGAATAAATTTCTAAGCAACTTTTCATATTATTTTATTATAAATATATAGGAATCCTTGTCCAAGGGTATCGCATATACTGTGGTGGTGGTGCGAATAGAGGGTCGATTTCAGGCCAGGTCTGAGGCCAGAAAATGCCGTTGTCCAAAACGCTTCCTTTTTCAACATTTGCAAGGCACGTTGTAATAACACCCAAGAACAAAATTAGAGTTTTCATCTAAAATGAATAGCAAATGCTTTAGTTTTCATACAATGCAATCAAAAAAAAAAAGATATTGCAACATATTTAAATTCTAAATATACGTTGTTCAAGTAGATTTTTGAAAGTATTCTTGAACCTCTAATAATGAATATAAAACTACCACTGGATTGGAAAGCATTTCTGCTGAGAAGACAGAGCAAGAAACTTGCTTTTTTATATAAAGCGTGGTGTTAAATTTCACCACTCACCCAGCGACGTCTTGAAAATTTGACGGAATGTGGTCAATGGAGTGTCGTAACACTAGACTGTTTCTGCGGAATACAGCGCAAAACTAAAACAAATATTCAGATACTTCCCTGACACTATTGTTCAACAGTAATATGCCGTGTGCCACAATTGTTAATTATTATTTTTTTACTAGTGTGAGAATCGAATCACAATCGCGAACCACAAGCATCGAATTTACAGTTAAACTAATCTAAAATTTAAAAAAAACGAGTCTTCTCACCTTTGATTGTTATCCTTTAAAGAATATAACAACGCTACTGTTTTTTAAAACATTGTTTATATATTATTTTGAAAATCCGTAAAGCTTAATTGACTCCAATTAAGGTAAAACGATTCATAATGATATAAGTAATTATTTATAAATTACAGGTTAATAAAAAAAATAACATTTTAATAAAAAAAAGCCGGTTAAGTGCGAGCTGAACTCGCTCGCCGAGGCTTCCGTACCAATTTCAGGTCTAAGTACACTACAGTTTACAAACTTAATTTTGCGGGCAAATGCACTCATTTTTGAAATGAACGTCTGAAATAAACTACAAATATATTTTTTTTATAATTTGTTTCCATGAAATACCTACAAATTTACACTTTTCTATCTGTATTATAAGTCGGTTACTTCGCTCCAAATTTCATAACTATAGGTCCGCGATTACGCGGCGAATTTTACATAAAATTCAGCAAAATCGATACATAAATGGTTGTACCATTTGATTGCGTTAAAGTTTGATTTTTTCTGTGCTTCAAGGTACTATAGATATTTAAATATTTAATATTAATTTCAACTTGATTACTCTACACAAACTCGAGATAAATGGTCTTGACAGACGGACAGATCGCCAACAAAGTGATTCTATAAGGGTTACATTTTAATCTTTTGAGGTATGGAACCCTAAATATATTCATATAGTTTGTATTTTAACCGACTTTTGTAAAAGGAGAAGGTTATTAATTCGACTGTATTTTTATATAGGCATGAACATAAATTTAAAGCTATTAAATGACCTCGCAATGCTTATAGAGCAATAAATGGAAAGTGAAAATTTGGTGTTAAAAACAAAAAAATATATATCAACTTATTAAGACGAAGAGGAAAGTAATCCTAAAATATTATTTTTTTTCTTTTAAGAAACACAACTCTGAAATCTCTAAAAAGATAAAAATAAAGATTATTACATTTTTTTCTAATATGCCTATTGATAGTATGTTAAGTAGTTTTTAATAGTTTTACTCATTTTGATGTCATAATATTAACAATATATATAGAAATAGCGATTCTGAGTTAACTTGTATTTGGCTAAGGTTTCATTGATATCGATCAAGGTAAGCTATTCTATTTATTAAGTAACTTCTGTAATTTTAATTTTGCAGATGTCTCCAAAAGCCGAATGATGTTTTGCTTGAAAAATAAAAAAATAACAAATCGACATAAATAAAAATCAAATTTTCAAGTCATCATTGGAGTCAAATTTAAACAAATATAAGGATGTAGTTGCGAAACCATTAATTTTACCGTGACTACAGTATCGTAATTATCTGGAACGCAAGGTCAAGTCGGCTTCAAATCAACTGGGTTCCACTCAACACAAAATGCTTGGAGTACGATTAGAAAGTGAAAAATGTCTTAAAACTGCATTCTTTCTGCTGTACTAAACAAAATAAAAATAGTAAAATAATTCATCAATTCATTTCAGATGCAGAAAATTGTCATCTTCATTCTGGTACTCACTGTAGCACACTACGCAAGTGCATTCGGGCTCTTCAGGAACGTCTACCCTTACCCCTGGATCGGACGCCACGTGTCCGGCGATATGTTCTCCGACCCGGCATTCATTAACCGTCCCGGATATCCATTCTCGTGGTATACTGACCCAGTAGTAGTTCTCTAAAATTTTTAGAACATGAATAAAAGTTTTGATGAAAATATTGTTTTCTATTGCCTTTGTTCCTATTTTTGTCTTCAAATAATCCCATGAACCTTTGATTTTAAAATAATTATATAAATGAACTCTTTTAAAATAAGCCACAATAGATAGTAGTTAAATAGATTTACATAAGGATTGATTAGGATAATTTTGATAAAGATATGATAATTTTTTCGTAGCATTCATAACATAAGTTTATATATATAAATTCAACAAAAAGTATATTATATTGTAGCATAACTACCATAATTATATACCTACAATTATATGAAGCCGGGGCGGGTCGCTAGTAATTTATAAAATGCTAATAATATAGAATATCTTTCTATACAATTTATAACCGTTTTTTGGCAAGACAATATAATATAAACATTATTATAAGCTTGGAATAACACTCGAAAGTACGGCGATGTAAAGATATGCGATAGTATCTGTGTAGGCTACACAACATTTTAAACCAAATCAAATTTATTTATTTTAGGCCAGTCGTGGTGCAGGGGCACCACACACTAGAAATGCGAAAGTTTGTGGGTTCGATTCCAGCTCGAAAAAAATAAATATTAAATATTTTCGGTAATGAGGTAAAGCGCGTTGAGACCCACCCTGAACTCAACACGTAATGCTTTCAGAATTCGGCGTAAAGTAGGGAAAGGAATGGAGGGTATTAACACTACCAAGGCTACCAATTTCCATCTGCCTGCTATGTGAAGAAAAAAAAATCTAATTTATAAGTCCAATTTTTAGACGAAAGTACGCAAAGTTTAATTTAACTTTCGCCATATTTATCTAACAACAAACCATCTTCACGAAATACAATTCTTCGTTGGGTCGGTTTCATTTGTTTTATTAATATTTACATAGATAGATGAGAAAATATTCGAATATATGAATTTGTACAGAAAATATTTTCTAAGGTAATATTATATATTATAACATAAAATTGACTAGAAATTATGAGGTTCTATACAGTCACTTCACTAGGTTTAATTAATTATGAATCTAAAAAAAATAAAAAAAAATATTTAATTATGAATCTAAAATATATGAAAGAAATCGAAATTTACTCCCAATAGATCAACTCTTATAAAATACCCGCATTTACTCAATATGGTCAGAAATAGTGCAATGGTGCACCGCCTATTATTGTACCACCTATTATTATTATACATATTGCCTACAATTTTTTTTTGCGTAAAACAGCCTTTTTATCATTGTTGGATAACAATAATAATAATTTTAAGAATTAAGTAAGGATAAGGAAGGAGAATTTTAAGAATTAAGGAGAGCCTTCGGAGATTGTCCCACCTTACTAAGATAGCCATCTTAGTGAGGTGGGACAATCTCCGACTGTAATCGCAATACTTCTCGGTTTGATATCCACTCAGACGAATTAATTATTTTAATTATCCCGCTCTGAGGTGATATATCGCGGCGTTGAGTTCTGCCACTCAACACGCAATGCCTCCAGAATTAAGCGGAAAGTGAAGAACGAAATATCCTAGCACAGATGTTTCTCTCTACCTTCTCTGCCACCTACGGGATACAGCGTAAAGCTGAAAAAAAATCTGTAGGGAGACAATATGAACAGTTGGTATAAAATAACACTCCAACTTTTATAAGTGTACTTGTTGTTAGGCAGTAGGGTACTCGTTGATAGCGATCACTATAAACGTATCCATAACAAAGTATTTGATATAAACCGTCGTGGCGGAGTAAAACATAGTCTGACTGTAAGCACATTGGTTGTGGATCCGATATCATGATGAAATGATCACATTTAAATTATATTTACAAATTATATTCTCCGCTTTGGTTGACAAAGCCCGGCGTTAAGTTCTGCCACTTTACACACAATGGCTCCAGAATAGAGCAGAAAGTGAAGAACGAAGGGTCTTCGCAGTAAATTCCCATAATTTTTCTTTTTTTTATATTATATTTACTACAAAAAAATGCACTAGAACTAAAAATACACTAGTAATAAAATAGAACCTCCAGTATTTCACTTAGATAAATAATAAATGTATGGAAAAGCCATAGACCATGAATCACTGAATACACGGTCGATGCAGTCTGCACGCGACATGTCGACGAACTTTACGACGAAACAGTAAGTTACTTTGAATCAAATCCAACTGTGGATGGGTGTTCAGGAACGGCTGTATAGTCGTCTCGTAATAAATTGACCTTTAGTTATTATATTCGTACATATAAGTACTGTAATTTATTGAGTTGTGGCGTCTGGTATTATTTAACGGTTTTGGATATGTATTTTAGTTGTAATATCTAAAATTTTACTATAAAACTTAATTTATTCTGTGGTGCTATTCTCGTTTACCCTGAGAAAAGATCTAATCACCCAATTATAGAAATTTTATGTTGAATAGCAGAACGCAAAACTATACTCACTAAACAATGTATGCTTATTATAATAGTGATGGTATAATAGTAAAAATAGATTTCAATAAAAATGATACAAAGAGAAATGAATAAGCCTACTAAAAAAGATATTAGGATTTTTTTGGTTCAAACTGAAAAGCTTTTTTGTATCGAATCTTCCGAAATCTATCGAATCTATTGGCTATTTATATAAAAACATATATAGGAATTACATGTTAAAGTAGGTGGAGTAGTAGAGATATACGGAAACGCTGTATAGGAGTCCCCTATAGGTCAGTTAATATAGAAATTGAATATTGATAAATAAAGTAAATCTTGTAATTACAAACAGATCACTTAATATTGTAGATGATTATAAAGGAATATACGCATAGATAAAACCTATTGGAATAGATTGGATTATATATATTATATTAATTCGAAAAAAGCCAAAGTTCGATTTAAACGCGAAAAAACATTTTTCTATCAGGCCAGAAATGTCACAGTTATATTTTTTAAAGGACTCACTTTACAAAACGTGTAAAAAAATGGAAAAGTGCTGTGCACTTGCTTTGTCGTTTTCATGGTCTGACGGATGACATACGCGTGTCGACTCGCTACTTCTGCACACGGATTTTTTATTTCATTTTTAACATGGAGGTTGTAGAGGTATATTGACGGATACGTTTTATGATGGCATTTTAAATGCTTTATTTAGTTTATAAAAAAAAATAAAATCAGCTTTACATTGTATTCCGCATACAACAGGGTAGGCAAAGGGAACCTAGTGTAAGATACTCCGTTCCCCACTTTCTGCCGAATTCTAGAGGCATTGCGTGTTGAGTGGCAGAACTCAGCGCCGCGCTTTGCCTCGACACCAGAGCGAAGAAATGGAAATATACATTTAAGTAAATATTTCATCTCCTCGAGTGGGGATCGAACCCACAACCAGTCGGTTTTACAGTCACACTTTGTGCCGCTGCGCCACGACTGGCTTCAATTTAGTTTATAGAATTGTTTTTCAGGAAAAACAGGATAGGCAGTGAACAAAACACTCCGTTCCCCACTTTCCGCCAAATTAAAGGCATTGCTTTAAAATACCCCGCTTTTTCTTAATCTTTCACATCGGAGTAATAATAATAATAATTTAAGAGCATTTAATTCCCTGAGCGGGCATCGAACTCATAAGCATCGTTTTTCGGACAGGCCTAACTTTAGCTTTTTTTTTATATTCCACTGTTATTTGTATATTTACCGCATTTCATACCTATAAGTGTTATTTCTATGCGTAATTCGAGTAACAGAAAACAAGAATGTGGAAGTAATAGGTTATCTAGAATAAGCAAATAAATAGTACGGGCACCGTCTCCATTGTGTTAATATAAAATTGTAAAAAAACAACATAACACAAAAGATGCGAAAAAAATTGTATTATAGTAAAAACTATTTTGGTTTTCCATAACAAAAATATAATAAAATTTCATTTTTTAAATGTCGAATGGAAATATCTGAAAATATTAAGAAACGAAATAAAAATGTTAAAAGAGCTATTTATATTTCATTAAAACGAGTTCTTAAAAAACTTGACCTTAATTGCACTTGAAATTAAGATAATAAAAAAATAATATAATTAAATCAGCTTCACGCTTTATCCCGCTCACAGCAGGATTGTGTTAACACACTTTTCGCCGAATTCTGGAGGTATTGAATGGTGAAACTCAACGCCGCACTTTGCCTTGACACTAGAGCGAAGAAATTGAAATATAATTTTAAATAAATATTTCATTAAACTTAATTATTTTATTTAACAGTGATGACCAGTTAGTTGCCTTTACAGTCACGCTTTGTATCCCTACGCCATGATTGGTCTCAATTGTTAAGTTAATGTTATTCTCTTACTCTTTAGATTATTTACTTTACGCTTTATTTCGCCCAAAGCAGGGTAAGCCGAGGAAACTTAGGAACCTAGTGTTAACTCACTCCATTCTCATCAATATACTTCCATCCCGCTTCCCGCTGAATACTGGCAATGCGTGATGAGTGGTGGAACTCAACGCGCTTTGCCTCGTTACTAGAGAGAAGAAATGAAAAAAATATATATTTCACTCTCCCGAATGGGAATCTAATCTACAACCCCGAGTGGGAATCTAACAATCGCCACGTTATATTTATTTTTGTACATTGTTAATAAGTTGAATACCAAGAAACATAACAAAATTGGTTGAAATAAAGACAGAGTTTTTGAAAGAGAAAACTATTAAAGACTGTATTTAATCATATTATACTAAATCTATTTATATTATAAATCCGAAAGTTTGTGAAGATGGATGTATGTATGTTTATTATATAACTCTTTCACGAATAAACTACTCAACGATTTTGGATCTAACTTAACGTAATATATGTTATACGCCAGAATTACATATTGGCGACAATTTGTAATGATTTTATGTAATTTTGGTCGTAATATAACGATATATATAAATTAAGTCGAAAAAAAATCTGCGCCCTGAGAGCTATCTTGGCGTACGTTACGTAAGATTGTTTGTCTTGAATAGTTCTAAATACAAATCCGCGACTGCATATTTCACCTTTTTTGTGGAAGCCTGTGACTAAAATTGTGAACCATAAATTTAATTAAAAGGGATATTATTTTACAATGCATATTTTAATATATTTATCAAACATTTATCATAATCAATACATTTTAAGTAAACTTTTAAGTACATTTAAAGAAGACTTTGTGTTTTACACTGAGTAATTTGGTCGAATAGAAATTTATAGTATATTATAAATTTATCTTTAATATATCTATATATATATATAATAAAATTGTAGCTCATCAATATCTGTACGTGGAAGATTTACGAAAAAATCTATGATTTGGGGCATTTATAAATATGTCTGTGCGCTTGTTCACACTAATCTCAGAAACGGTTCAACCAGTTTAAATATAGTTAAAATTGTATTTTGCTTAATAAAACAATTATTATTAAGCAAGTTAACAAAGCGAAAAAAAAATGCAGACGAATTGATAATCTCCTTTTCTTCCAGAAGTCTACAAACAAACAATAACCTACAATAACCTTTATATTTTGCTACATAAAATATTTAGTAAAACTAAAAAATAGTCATTCACTCACTCTCTACTCTCCTTAAATCTCATCTTTAATGACGTAGAAAACGGATGCACCTAATTTCTAGACAAATTAAAAATTAATGAGATATAATATTATTAAACGACTTAACCTTTTACTACCACAGTGTAAATAATGACTAAGTTTAAAATCGATTAAACATATATTAATATCGATAACATTTTTATTAAATAGTAATTACAATCGATTCTCGGCTATTAAACTGGTATGTAATCAAAAATTGCTAACTAAATAATAATGAGGCGTTAATGATGTTTGTTATATATAAATAAAAAAATATCTTACATCTCATATTATATTTCACAGAAGCAAGTGATATAGAAGGGTGAGAACTGTAATATTATTTTAAATTTTTCTTGTTATTTATAAACTATATGAAACGGTTGAAACTAAAGAAATTAAAGTAAATTTTAGTTTTTATTTTATATCTAAGTTTTCTATTTCTATTTATCTAAGAAACTATATATAAGTTTTTGTTTTATATCTTTTAAAATTTATTCTATTTTTATTTATTTATTTTTTTTATTTTTTTATTTGGCAAAAGACGTCAGCGGTGTTTTTGCAATTATAAATCTTCGAATCGAGATTTTCAAAGTATGCTACTAAATTAATAATTTATTTCAATACACAAGAAAGTATGTCGAACATTATTTTGCATTATATTAATTTTTTTTCTTCTCACTTTATACCGACTAATTTTCGGGACATGAATGAAAATAATTAATAAATGAAAAATGAAAATAATAGTCGGGTTTTGCAGTGAGACGCTATGCTGCCACAACGACCTCAATTTCAAAGCACTATATCAATGCAGTCTTAAAGTATCATTAATTAATTTTCAGTCAGAAATCAGTTAATTTTCTTAGAAAAATTACGAGTTTTTCGTTCATTTCATTAAGTGTCGACAATTTTTTTAATTAAGCTCAACGCGGAAGAAGTCTCAGGAATGCCGAAGTGCCTTTTAATTAAAATTAAACGCATTATTGTAAGGAAATCTTCTTAACCGAAGTTATTTAAGCCAAGCTATTTGTGACTTACTTTAATTATGTTTGGACGTACTATTTGCTTAAGTGATTTTTCTTTGAGTTTTTTTCGTCTTCGCTTATCTTCGGAGCTATGAAGTATAGTTTCACCACAGTTCTTGATTAAAAAGGATTTAATAGTTAATTTAATTTTTCCAGCGCTTCACTTCTATTAGTCTATAAAAACGGTTATCTAAAAAAAATGTGTCAAAAAACTTGTGTTTAGAAATATATAACAAGTCGTGTATATTTTTTATTTAGTCATATAGTTTTTGCTCACTAAGCAGGATAAGCAATAGGAAACTTAGTGTTGGGTCACTCCGTTCCACACGATCTATTAAATTTTTGAAACATTGCGTATTTATTGAAGGAACAATTTATCTATCATGACAGAGCAAATAAATGAAATAATATAAATATAATAATTTACCCGAATAGAGATCGAGCTCAAAACCAAGGCGCTTCCACTCAGATGCTGCCGTAGCCTCAAATACGACCTTTTTACATAAATTACATTCTTAAATACATTTTTTTCAGATGAAACTCCTAATCCTTCTTGCCGTCATCGCCGCAGCTTCCTGCAACGTGATCTGGGACAAATCTGGCCAATATGATTTGGTTGACGACACGCCCTTAAAATATCGTCTCATAGATCCCCTTCTACGTCTCAGAGACATCGATGACATATACCCATTCTACCCCTGGCGTACGGTCCTGTCTCCAGAAGTACGGGCAGTGGACAGCCCTTTCATATATTCTTATAAACAGGTCGTTCGTGATTGAATGAATATTTTATACCCAATAATAAAACATTGAATTAATATTGCTTGGATGTTTTTTTTTTATTCTTTACTTTTATAAAATAAAATTAGTGGCAATTATTTATATATTTTTTTAATTTCGTGCGCAGTATAAATAAACAAATAAATAATAACAATATTGAGTTTGAGACGAAATGTTTGAAGACATTTGTTTGGTCTCCTAAGTAATGTGTGATGGATATATTTTTTTATTTTCGTTAATAAAGCTACAATAAGCCTGGTGATCTTTCTTTGATGATTTCTTACAATAAATAATTAAACAAGAAATATATTTTAATTATTTATTAATTTTAATCGGTGTACGGTGAAACTAATTTCACCATTTAAATCTAATGAAAATAAAGAACTAATATTCTTAAAGTTTTATCTACCTACCCTGCTATAGGTGAATTACAGATTTTTTCACATATACAACGTGACTATAAAAAAATAATAATTTAGTGTATTCATACAACATACACAAATAAACTATAAAATATTTTATTGGTAAAATTAAGTATAAAGCTCGAATCTGTTACACAAAATTTAACTAAGGCTAGGCTTACACTTAACTTTAGGTTTCCAAGTTTCCTCTGCCTACCCTGCTAAGTGAGAGATGCAGTGTGAAGCTAAAAAAATATAATTTCCTGCTTAGTTAATATCATAATATTTATCATTTATATTTTACACCGTAGATATATATTTGTCCTAGGGGTAAATGAACATGTAAACTCAGGCACAGTTGGACCACAAATTTCGCTTGAGTGGCCTACAATATTCCTTTGTAGAAATAGTATAATATACTGTCTTATAGGTCGTTGATTTGGAAACTACTTGAGGTTGGTATTGAGTACTCGGTAATTAATATTTACTTATATGTTTTTTTTTAGCTTTACGATATATCCCTAGCAGGGTAGTCAGAATCTACATTTCTGTTTCGCCTCTCCGTCTACTGTCATCAACCTCTTCATACACGCTAACTGCCATTTCCTGCAAGTTATCTTGATTTTTTTTCATGCTTTTTATTTCCTTTGAAATACTAACTTTAGTTTAATAAAGATATTTTGAATTTTTATTGTCCGTTTATCTTTTTTGTATGGCTCTTAATGGGTTAAGACACTTTCTTTACCGTGTTCATTACACTGTCTGCCATAAATTCTTGATGCATTAAGTGTTGAGCGGCGGAACTCAACACTGCGATTTGCATCGTTACTAGAGGAACAACTACAAGGAATTTAAAATATTAGATATTTCATTCCCCCGAGTGGGAATCGAACCCATAACTCTCGGGTCATCAGTCACAATGTTATGTCCACGACGGTCTCAATAATATAATATAATCTGAACTAATAATGGACTTAATCAATTTGTATAGGCCTATAGTTTGTTTTGATTCATCCGGCATAAGCGTTCCAGTTGGGTGGTCTGAAACGGTTTTACAACGCGAGTAGATGATTTAATTAACGCAGTCGATGACATTAACAAATACATGTACAGTTTTTTTTTCTATTTTAACTTTTTTTTTAGCTTCACGCTGTATCTCGCACAAAGCAGGGCAGATGGAACCTAGAGTTGAGACACTCCGTTCGCCACTTTCCGCCAATTTCTGGATGCATTACGTGTTGAGTGGCGGAACTCAACGCCGCGCTTTTCTCTCGACACCAGAGCGAAGAAATGAAAATATAAATGCAAATAAATATTTCATCTCCTCGAGTGGGGATCGAACCCACAACCAGTCGATTTATAAGCACACTATTTATTTATTTTAAATAGAATCTTTCTGGCGACATAAATGCCTATTCAATATTTTGAGCTTCTTTTAGGTTTTTGTAGCTTTCTGCTAATTATTATTATCTCGCATATTATATGCCTTTGTCTACCAAACAGGATACAAATTGAACTAAAAAATTAACTCACTATTTTAACCGACTTCTGTAAGAAAAGTAGGTTATCAATTCGACTGTATTTTTTTAAAATGTTTGTTACCTCAGAACTTTTGACTAGGTAAACCGATTTTGATTAATTTTTTTTATTTAAAAGCTAGTGCTTTCCGTTATCTATCTATGAGAAAATCACATAAATCTTAAATTTGTAATAGGTATGTGCGCGACGAATGGACGAATATTTCAATATCACGCCAACCGATTCCGATGATTTTTTTTTTATTTGAAAAGATACACTTCAAGGATAGTTTAGTAAAAATTTGGTTAGATCCTGATTATGGGATCCGGTTGAAATTGAACAAGTTTTTTTTTGGTAAAAAAATATAATTATACTGTAATAGTTACAAGGAAAACAATGTTAAAATTAGTGTCAAAAGTGAGATTACCCATCGTTGCATTTTTTTTCAAACAACTTCAAAAACGAGGATGTCCTCCTTTTTAACTGACTTCAATAATTTTGTTAAACAAAAATAATTAAAAAATATTTTATAATTTTGAAGTCGGTGCCAAGTAAAACAAACAGGCTTGATAATTCGATATTGTAGTAAGATTATTGAAGCATTAGCTCGACACCGGCTTCAAAATTGTAAAATCTTTTTAAAAATTAATTTATCAGTCATCTCAGCGAAAGACAACGCTGGGCTTCCTCTGCCTTTCTACCGCATACGATAAAAAGTACAAAGTTACATGCTGATATCATCTGTCCTCATTCAAGCAGACCAAAAAAACAAAATTATATAAAATTAAAAATATAAATATCGTTTGGTCTCTGGTTATCAGAGCGAGGAGATGAATATATTAGTATAACTCAACTCAATTCAAATATAACTCATCACGCAGTGCCACAAGAATTAGGCGGAAAGTGGGGAACGTAAGTATCTTAATTGGAATGCAAGGAAGGAATGGTTCCGTTTGCCTACCCTGCTATGAACAGGACACAGTGTGAAGCTAAAAAAAAATATTGGAGCAAGTCGTAAATTCAGATGCGAGGTTAAGTTTCGCTAGTCAACACGCAAAATTTCCCATTCAGGCAGAAAGTTCAGAGCGGGTCCTCGGGACACTAACTTCTCTATAACTACCTCGCTATATGTGAGATTCCATAAAAATGGTAAAATTCCTAAAGTAATCATCTAACCATCAAACATCGCGTGTAAATGCAGACCCATTCAATTTACCTACAAAATTTTACTGTATTATAGTGGCACATTTTGTGGTGGTTTACAAATCAACTGCATTTCGGTTAAGCTACGCCATTATGATTGCATTTCCACAGCTGCATAATTACGCTTATAATTACTTTAAGTGTTCTATTGGAATAATTTAATCTGTTACTCTCTGATTGAATTAATTATTAAATATTATTCATACATACATGAGGAGCACAAATATAATACGTTTTTTTATTTTATTTTAACTTCATGCAGTATTCTACATAAACAACAGACAAAGGGACTATATTTTTAAGACACACCGTTCCAAGCGATCTGACAAATTTTTGAAACATGACGAGTAGAGTGGGACTCACTACCGTACTTTGTCATGAAACCAAAGCGATCATATGAAAATAATTTATTGTTCTGAGTGAAAATCGAACTCACACAACACATACTGTATGATAAGGAATTAAGGTCCTACTTTTTGTACCCTGATTAAGCAAAAGAATATTTATATATGAGCACTTTCCTAAGTTAGTTAGTTCATAACAGTGGGTCTGTTATGAATAAACTCAAATGTTCCAATTAATGATGGCGTCATTTGGTGCTTCAGGATTGAATCCTCATAATTGGAAATCCGAAATTACTTAGAATAATTTCAATATTTAAAACAAAATCATTGCTTTTCTTTGATAAGACAAAGTGGAATAACCAGTTTTAAAATTCAGATTCGTGTCACTACAACTTTCCAGAATTTTCTAAAATTCTACTGATATGATCATGTTAATTGATAAAAAAATATAAGGTACTTGTTGGCTTTTAAATAAAACTGTTAAAAAACGCTTCGTTGATTATTCTTTGAGGTTAGTTAATTCATTTTTAATAACAAACGTATTTTTGTTGATATTAATTAAAAAATAATATTTTCATCGATTTAGACGTTAAAGTTAAATGCAGGTGCAATTAAGTTCTACTATATATTCTACACCAAATCGTTTTCATCTCATAGTTTGTGGACATTTGACAGCTCAATCAACAACTAAGGTACAAATATTTTAATATATTTTTTAATTAATTTCACCTGTTCTCATTTTGAAGAGATATTTATTAAAATATTTTTTATATCCACACGAGACAACCTCGTATTTTCATACTTGGTCATCCACATATAATCAGATTATTCTTAATAAATAATTATTTCAAAATTAAATAAAAAAATAAAATAACTTCATTTTGGATTTGAGAACCTAGTATTCAGACACTCTATTCCCCACTTTCCGCCCAATTGCCGAAACGATGCATGTTCAATGGCGGAAATAAACGCTGCGTTTTTTATCACCAGAGCAAGGTAATAAAAACAGTTCAATCTCCCGAGTGCGAATTGAACCCACGACGGCCTCAATTAGTTATCAATTATAAAACTTAACATTTTGAAAAATATGTATAATTATTCTTAATTTAATTATAAAACTTAACATTTTGAAAAATATGTATACAGTGTTTTTGTCATCACCACTTTAAATGAAACCACAGTTTTGAACTACTCTAATGCAATTAAAATAAAAGTGATATTTCAAACAAAATAATTAATAAAATTATAGTTGTAAAATAAAACGCCATTATGATATGGATAAGCATCGTGAAATGAGAAAAAAAAACCTACGTTTAAACTGTTGGGTTACCTTGATTAAGGTACCTTCTTTAGGTATGGGTTTACAATTTTATACCATATATGCTGTTCCCGAAAAAGGAGCACAGACGCTTCCAACCTGTACATATATTATAATTTCCATCAGAATATTAAACATATAACTTTTCTTTATTTCAGATGAAGTTCCAAGTTATTTTCGTACTAGCACTAGTAGCTTTGGCACTAGCCAAAAAGGACAAGGTGAAGAAAGATAAAGCAGAACAGCCAAAAACTGAAGACGACCCAAAACCAGAAGACGCCCCAAAACCAGAAGACGACCCAAAACCAGCAGATGACCCAAAACCTGCAGAAGACCTTAAACCTTTGGAAGATAAAGTGATTGAAGTTATCGCAGATAAGCCCGAAGACATCAATGTTGGTAAACTGTCTGTTATGGACTGGGAGTCAGCTTATGGTAGCAACCCCGTGGAAATTCTACGTAGTTTGAAACTTCGTGACATGCCGTATCTGTACGATAGAGGTTTCTATCCTGGCTACTACCCTCGTATCATTGGATCACCGTACAGACGTCTTATCTTCAACCCTGAACAATATTATAACCGTTTTGGATATTATCCATCTGCTTAAATTTAAATAAATGTTTTTTTTATTGATTAATTTAATATTGTTTTTTTACTACTTGTACTTACTCGTAATACTTTTGTATTTTTTTCTTCTAGTACTCGTCCTTATAAAAATAAAACATAATACAATTTTGATTGAAATTGCAACGTTAAGTAAATGATATAAATATAGTCGAGGTGCATGTATACAAGGCCGGGCTTTAAGTCAAACCATCGCAAAGCAATACGCAATGTTTTTAAAATAGTGAGATGGGATCATTCTACGAATATTGTAACATAATATCTACTTTAGCTATCCTATCAAATTAAAATTAAAAATATACATCTGAGATATTTTTGGCACATCTTATATGAATGATAAACACAGATAAACAATTACAAAAATACTAATAATTATTTTTTGAATTTATAAAAAAAATATTACTTAGACTATTATCACATTTTATACAAACAAGTTTTCAACTCAATAAAAGAGTTTTTTTTAAAGAACCATTATGAGTTATTATTTCTTTCAGAAATACTAACGAAAGTTGTAGTTTCGATATTTTTGCTTACATATTTTCATACTTTGTATGTCTAGGAATAAAGTTGTACTGTGTAAAATGGCTTCGCTCCCCATTTGAAGGGAATGCCTTATTTTAATTTCTCCGCTCGTACAAGATAAGGCCCGGACGAAAACTTAACTTACATGGTATAAATAAACATATTTAGAATCAAGAACAAAGTGTCTTACACATAACACTAGGTATTCTGTGCTCCTCAATATTTTTTTAATAAACAAATATATTTTTTATAATCTTGATCATTTCATGATAGAATCACCTCGCATGATTTAAATTATATTTTTATTTGGAAAAAGTATTCAATATTTAGGTAAGTTTTGTTTAATCCATTTATTTTAAATTAATGCACTAAAAAAAATAGGAATAAGATAAATTTAAGATTTCTTAAGTAATACTCATAAAAGAAAAAAACATTTCCCCTTCAATACATTACCACCCTAGACATGATAGGTATTACACGCAACTCCACTCAGCTGATTGTTTGTTATCTAAATATTATGGCACCCATCATTTTGTATGGCCTCGTTACATTGCTATTACTTACATGAAATATGGACAAAGACATTTGAAAATCTTGGAATAATATACAAATTGTGATTTGAGTACTTTAGATGTGTGTGAGTTTAAATGACTCTTTTCACTGTGCTTAAATATAAATATTTACATTCAGACGTACATACATTACAAACTATCTCTCTAATATACGCTTCAACTTTACGCTTTTTCCCGTATAGCAGAGTAGACAAAGGTAACCTAGTATTAAGATTGATGATGATGTTAGCGCTGTGGTACTCAGGCGGCGTTGGGTTCCGCGATTGTATATCAAAGCGAGTTGAGTCAAACTGACAAGTTTTGCTTTTAAGTCATATTTTGTCCAACTATGCCACTATGACCTTAATATTTTTGTTTAACATAATTTTGAATTCTTATCCCAGTATTAAAAAGTCTTATTAATTATAGTAGTAGTACTGAGTTTCATTATTCAAAGGTATTGCAGGGAAACCTGTGTCAGGAAAATACATGAATCCGTGTAAAAACATGAACAGTTCATAGGTAAATCTCATATTTTAGCTTTTGGCTCCAAACCAGCACAGTCTATGCTCACGCCAAAATTCTGTGTAAAATAGGGAAAGAGCGGAAAAAATAATGGTTTTAGTGTACGTCTATTTTATATTAGTAAGTTATTTATCCTAAAATCCTAGAGGTCATCGTGGAGCAGTGGCACAAACGTACGACTGTACGTACGTACGTACTGTGTGACGCGACGGTTGTGGGCTCGATTTCCATTCGGGGAATTAAATACGTTTTCATTTCTTCGCTCTGGCAAAGAAGTTCCGCTATTCAACACACAATACCTCAATAGTTCAGTAGACGGTGGAGAACGGCGTATCTTAGCAGGTTCCCTCTACCTACGCTGCTATGTGCATGCATGCTAAAAAAATGTCCCAGCTTCAGACTGCCATCGAAATAAATCTCTACATATATAATCTTTTTTATTTGAATTGCAACGTTGAGCTCCGTCAAACACGTAAAGTATCCTATTTAGGAAAAAAAATAATGAATTTTAACCTTCGGCATACATATGTATGTATAATGCAAGAAACGCAAAAATATTCAAAATACTTTTTTATTATTATAGTATTTTTATTAAATTGTTAGAAATTGGGAGCGCTTGTTTTTAAAATGAAGATAGGCACATATCGTCTGTATGTTCCTAAATTATTCGGAGAGATTCTACGTAATTGCAATAAATGATATGTATCACCCAATAACAATACTTCACACGAGTTTCCTTCCAACAAGGGCCTTTGCCTACAAACAACTGCCCTCCATTGACTTTTTTTTCGAATGGACTTTATTGCTGTTGACTTGGACTGGTCTTGACAGCGTCACCGAACGGGTAGGGGCGAGAATAGCTCCCCCCTGAAGAAAAAGTACGAGCTTTGATGGACACTCGTGAAGGGTTGGCGATCCCAAGGAAATGCTCTGCGTATGTTAATCAGGGGGAATTTGATCGTTGGGCCTCACCGCCTCTTACAGCGGCGCAGAGTATGTCCTGATATTGAAGAGTGAATCCAGCCATTGAAGAGTGAAGCGGGTGTAAGTGGGTAACGTGGGTTGGAGCGGAGGTCTGCACGCTCGCTGGGAGTCTGCATGATCTGACGGTTGCAAGTTTTGTACAATGTCAGCTTCTTTCGAAGTAACATTTTACTCCGCTTGCAAATTAGTGGAAACAGCCTGCTCATGACGTATGTAGACTTGTTTCTGACGTACGTGATGTGCGGCCGGAAAGAGAGCTTAGAATCTAGTACGACGTCTAGGTATTTGACATAGGATTCCCAAGGGATCAGTTTGTCTAGTAAGTAAATAGTCGAGACGGTCTCGTAGGGCTTACGAGGAAAGAGGACGGCTACGATTTTCTCCGGGCTAACCTGAAACTGCCACTTGTTGTTCACTGCCACGCTGAACCAGACGCCTAGGGCGTCAGCAGCTCTTTCGGCTAGGATCCAAGCGGAGCCATTCGTGGTGTAAAGGACGGTGTTGTCGGCATATACCGCAAGTTCGACTTTCTCGTCGAAGTCCTTGATAGACTTAATTTGCTTGCTTTTGTAGCCTTTTTCACCTATGTATATCTACCCTCTTTTACGCGAGTTTACTAAAAATATTATATTAACACATTTAAAAAAAAAATAGACGAGTTTGTTGCAGAAATTTTAATTTGAAATAAATACAGTCCAAGCGTAGTCTATTTTATGTATTAAGTACATTTTATTATTTCAAATTTAATTAATAAACTAAGTTTAATCAGAAAACTAAGTTATGTTTTTGAAATCCGCCATTTTTAGGCGATTAATAAGAGTCAATTCTTTAGTTAATAGCTTTCGAGGGTGAGGTTGAGTGAAAATGACTTTGAAAATATTTTCGCTAAAGACTGCCTATTTTGTTTTTAAAATGTAGAATTTAATGTCTGCCATTAAATCCTCTATTTTAAAAACAAAAAAGTGTAAAAAAATAATTAATATTAAGATCCCTCTGCCTACGCTGCTGTGTGCGGAATAAAACATGAAGCTGATTTCTTTATCATTTTCATTTTTATTACTAAAATAACGTCTATCTATACTTCGAAATTTAATAATAGACCTTAATGGGAAACGAAAGTGTCTTAACAGTAAAGGAGTGTCTTAACCCTAGGTTCTAGGTTAATAGACCTGACGTTCTTAGAATAATTTGAAGACATTTAGAGAAATCATAAAAGCAGCGATTTCGCCAAATAGCTATTACATTCAAGGCACATTTTAAACAAAGGCAATTATTATACGAGAACGAGGCAATTACGCCGACCTCGTGTAAATGTTAGGACAGTATGGTATAAGAAGTGAAATATTAATTAGGACGCCATCGGGGATCAGTGATATAGCGTCGGACTGGCAGCGCTACGGTAGTGAGTTCGATTTCCACTCGGGGAATAAATAAATTACTTTAATTGAGGCCAGTCGTGAAGCAGTGGCACGAAGTGTGTCTGTAAAACAGACTGGTTGTGGGTTCAATCCCCACTCGAGGATATGAAATATTTATTTAAATTTATATTTCCATTTCATCGCTCTGGTGTCGAGGTTAAGCAAGGTGTTGAGTTCTGCCACTCCTTCGGCTGAAAGTGGGCAACCGAGTGTCTTAACACAAGGTTCCCTCTGCCTACCCTGCTGTGTGCGGGTTACAGTGTGAAGCTGATTTAATTTTTGATTTAATTTTTAATTTACCTAATTAAAGAAGAATAAAAAGTAAAGAGTAGCGTTGATATACGAACATTTCTAATCTTTTTAATCAAGCCTAATATTTATATACGACAAATCGTGGCCGCCCATCGAGAATTTCTTGATAGTCCTACGAAAACGGAAAAAACTGGTATTTCCGTTTAATATTTCACGAAAACAGAGTTACGGGCGGATTCTAGTATATTAATAAGACAAGTCACACCATGCCTTGTAAAACACGTTACGTCAGCTTGCTAGGCGCATAGTGTGTGACATGGTACTGGCGAAACGCCAAAGGTTGCGGTCAGCTAAGATGATAAATGATCCAACTTCTTTACATATAATTAATGTAGATATATGTATATATGCTTGTTTTTTTTAAACATGGCTACTGGCCACAGCTTTTTGTTTGATATAAGTTCTGTTGTTTGTTTGTTGTACAGTTATGAATATACTTCTTAAGTTTAATTTTAATTGACTATATTAATACATAATATATACATATATTCTTGTAGTCTTGTAGTCTTTATGATATTTCTTGAAATAGTTATAGTTTTATAATACTGTAATAGAATAATAGAGGATTTCGTGGCGCACCAGCACAGTATTTGATTGTTTACGCGACGGTTGTACGTTTGATTTCCACTGGTGGAAATAAATTATTTTTATGTCTTAGTTCTGATAATAAAACAAAACATGATTTTAATTTCCGCCACTCAATATGCCCACATCTCGAAAATTTTGCGATAAGTGGGAAACGGAGTATCTTAACGTAAGGTTTCCAACGCTTACAAAAACTAAAAAAAAAAACAAAAATATTTCAAAAATATTGGGTTTACCTAATTTGACAGATGCAAGAAGGTCTTAAATTAACTATAAATAGTTACAAAACAACCGTGTAATATTACGAAAAATATTTAAAAAAAAGATCATAAAGAAAAAAAAACAGGCGTTAAAAACATGTGGTCACGTCAAACGCAGTGTCATATTGGGACTTAGTTGGGAATACTGTAGAACTGGAACAGCGCCAGACCGAGCCCGAGCAGTAATGAGATACACGCTTGATAGATTAATCTTTTTGTTTACTTGCCCATTGTACGGTCCACTCGTTAGTTTAGTGGTTAAAGTTAATCTTCTTGGTATAAAAGTTTGTGTTGTATTATGTTTTAGTTTCACGTTGCATATATGTATATGTATTATGCAATTTTTTTTGTATTTATGTAACAATTTGGTACTCCGCTCAAGAAGACTAAAACGCCTCAAAAAATCGGCAGATAGCGTGTTAATGGGCGACGGAGTGTTCCCACGGGTTCCCTCTGCCCACCCTGCTACGTGAGAGATACAACGTGAAGCAAAAAAGAAACAATTTGGTGTACAACCCGCAACATAATATTTAAAAACTGAGATGGTCTGTAGCGATCATGTAAATTGTTCTTTACTTTACTTAAAATGTATATCTATAGTTATAATCAAATCGTAACGGATCGGTGTAAGTACATGGAAGACATAATATAAGAAAAAATGTTATTAGTGGCATTTAATAACGTAATAGAACCAAATATATGTATGTATATAATTTTTATGTGTTTGTCTGTTTGTCTGTGCGTTTGGTTTTTTTTTAGGCTTTTATAGATTAGTTAAAACTGTGGTTTCATTTAAATTAGTGCTGAAAAAAACACTCTGTATATAACTATGAGGCCGTCATTGCTCAGCGGTACAGAGTCTGCCTATAAACGCGACGGTGGGTCCGATTGTCTCTGTACAATAATATAAGCTAAAACATTTAGTTATTTACTTACCGGATTGAGCTGGAACATAATGTGTCCTGTAACAATACATACTATAGTTAGTTTATGTTTCTATTATATAATGCAAAAATTGTGTACAAGTGTCTTTTATAATGCATGAAGAAATCAAAAATAACCTGTTTGAGAAAATATATATTTTTTTATCTCGCACATAGTAGGATAGGTTAAGGGAACCTAGGACTTTGAGTGTTGCCTCGTTACCAGAGCTAGGATATGAAAACATAATATTTTTTTGAAATTTCTTACTGTATCCCGCATATAGCAGGAAAAGCAGAGGGAACCAAATGTTAAGACACTCCATGCCCTCTACTTTCTGCTTCCTTTTCGAGCACTAAGAGAGGATTTTCAAAATTCCTTTTCTTGATTCCAAATTTTCAAATTGAGTTAGAAGAAGCTCGAAACTATACTCTATTCACGAAGGCATGAGATAAAAGGTAAACAAATAAAAAAAAAGATTGTTTGCACGTCATGGTTGATGGAGTTACTATATTTTTTTTTACACTACAATATTCAATTATTTTCGTTAATAATTTCTGAAATACAGTTAGGCAAAAGGTAATGCAAAACGTATGTCACGTTTTAATATCGTCAGTTGAATTATATTAATTTGTACTATATAAAAGTTGTACTTTTTATATTATAAACGCTGTGTTTAGTGACAAAAAACTAGTTTTTTAATTAGGATCAAGTTATGTCATTAATTAGGATTAAGGTATAAGTATTAATTAATAAAATCACAATTTAAATTTGTGGATATCGATGAAATTATTTTTATAATTATATTTTCAAATTTTATAAAATTGAACATATATTTCTTAAAAAGAAGTAATTATCTTATAGAAACGAATACGAAAAGAAACGAATTCCATAAATAAAAAGTAAAGATTGTTATTTTTTATTTAAAGCTAGAAACATTTTAATTTTAAATTTAAAAATGTTAAAAACGTGAATAGCACCGTTTTACAGTACCAAAGACAATTTAAATTATTTTCTTCACTTTCAATATTAATTTTTAAATACTTGATATGTTAAAACACCCAAAAACCACCTTTTTTTCAAACTTGACATATTTAATTAGTATAAAAATAAATAACATACTGTAATTATGTCGAGCGAACATTTTATATTAAAATATTTTGTTATCCGTCAGATTATATTCCCCATTTTCAGTTAATTTCATTGAATTTCCGATGATTCCGTTGTTGTTTTTGTTGTTTTTACTAATAAAACTACAACAGTTGAAGCTTGGCAAAGGTGCATTGATCATACGATATAAGTAGAGCACAAGATGCAAAAAATTGATCATATAATAGATAATAGGGTGGACCGTTTCCTCGTTAACTAGGTGATAGTTCTAAGTTTTATTACAGTAAGTCTAGTTTTATTATCCTCATAGTTAAGTACCTTTTAGTAAAACTTGTGCATAAATAAATTAAACAGAAATAAAAAAAATACGTAAAAGTTTGAGAAATATTTTTTTTTTGTTTACAATTCGTTTCTTGTCTTGTCTCATTTTGTAAGAGTGCTAAAGTTATAATTTATATTGATATAACGAAAATGGATCACAGTAAAATATTATTTACATATTTATTGCTTCATATGACCTCTGTAATAAATGGCAGACATTAGTCTAGCCGTGGCCTTTTTCGAGAGTTATTTTTCATCTCCATTATTATTTTAAGGGTAAATTGATGAGACGTTAATCCTGTCGTAGTGTTTGTTGTAGGCGAAAAAACTAAAATTATATGCTTTTTTATTTTAGCTAAAATACGAATGCACAAATATTTAAAATTTATATGTTCTATTTTCCATATATAGAAAACTCTATAAATAAATTGTTGTTTATATTTAATCAGGTTCTTTAATTTACCTAAAATCAAAAATGTTACATTAAGCATATTTTACAAAAAAATTAACACTTGTTTCGATACATAAGGAAATATATAAATTTGCAAAAAGTTATTTTTTTATTAAAAAACACGCCGATACGGATGGCGGACCTCAACGCCGCGCTGTGTCCGGACAAATTAGAAAAATGAAAATAAAACTTTCATTTTTCTTATATTCTCTATTAAATTTTACTATGAAAAACTTTAAACAATTCTCACTTTTGATACTATAGAGCACTCAGTTTGAGTATTATACAGAGGTGATGGTGTTATTTCAACTGTAACAAACACACATACCAAATGTATGTATATTGTTTAGTATTGAAAAAAAGACCAGCAGAAGTATACTGGTTCAGTTACCGTTCAGGTTAGTTTTTACACAAATAAAGACATTGAACAACACAATATCCTATTTTTATGCTACAGCGTACACAATTTTTTTGTTCTATAAGCAATAATTGTTGAAGGCTCACGTAGCATATTAATATAAAGTTCAAATGTCACTTGCATACATTTTTTCTCACTTTCTCAAAAAAAATATTTAAATTCATACATCTAAAACATGAAAGTGAAGCCTATGTCCGCCGGTTAGTAGGGTAAAACGACGTTTGTAAATACTCCCATATGAACACAAGGCACAGCTAACGAACCTCTTCAGCCTTTCTTTAATGCGACATTTTTGTAATGTATGATGTTTTTTTTAAATAGCTTGCCTTTTTCCCTTACATAAAATAATATATCATGTTTTTTTTTGCATATAGCAGATAAGGCAAAAGGAACAGAAAGGAATTATATTAAATAGTAAAATTTTATAATTTATGTTGAAATGAGCAACTGTTGAGTTACTTGCCGGCTCTTCTTCGCACAACTACTTCGCGAGGCGGTGGTAACTTTATTTTCATTCGACGACGTGCAAAAGTTATTCAATTTTTGTGTTTGTTTTGAAATTCATTTTATAGTCTAAAACACAAACATTTTTTCCAAAAAAAAATAGCTGTATCCCGCACACAGCAAGCAAGTGGCGGAACTCAACGCCGCACTTTGCCTCGACACAAGAGTGAAGAAATGAAAATATAAATTTAAATAAATATTTTATTTCCTCGAGTGAGGATCAAACCCACCAGTCGATTTTACAGTAACTCTCTGTGCCCCATGACTGGCCTTTACATATTTTTCTAAAATGTATATAAATGGCTATTACACTATATACATAAAAGTCTTAGATTTAAAAGAAAGAAACAAATCTATTCAAAACATTTCTTTATACAATTATGACATAAAAAAAAACAAGTACTAAACAACGAATGTCAAGTACAATACGCGAAACATAACTTTGTTCTACTTTGTGTAATTTGAAAAAGCTCTAATGGAATCTTATAAAGAGCTTCAGTCAAAGTAATTTAAAAAAAACTAGAAAATACGCAAAAGCATCAAAGAATACAGACTTGGCACTATTCGTAATGATATTAGGGGTATGAGTGTGTTTACCACACGTCTTTTCCTTTCCAGGAATAGTACGAATATTACAGTATGAATATTTTTTAAGAAAATTAAAATAAATAAGTACATAGTTTCTCGCTGTTTCTTACATATATCTCAGGGTAGACTGAGGGAACTTGGTGCTAAGACACTCCGCTCTCCACTTTCTATCCAATTTTCAAGACATTGCATTGTTTTGTCTTAGTTTATAACTAAGACAAAACATTAAATTTCACCAATTAACATTTATTTTTATATTAAAAATAATTCATTAGTAGCCTACCCCCGAGTAGGAATCGAACCCACAACTGTCACCTTTATAGTCAAACGAAAAGTTGCGCACGTCCAAAATTTCCAACTAAAATACAATAAAGTCCTATTTTTTTTCTATCCCACAAAATTATATTAAATGTACAACATAAGAATCCACAATGCCTACCAAAAATTTGACGGTACCAGTTTATTCAAACTTCTAATTCAAAAGGATGTGAGAACCTTTTTAAATCTGTAAGCCGCGGAGTAATAGCGAGCTTTGAAAAATGTATGTCACTGTAGATATGGTGAAAGCTGAGGACGTATTTTTAGATTAGATACCACATGAAATGCTGAAATCTCTTAAAGAATACTTTTATGTTAGAATGTTGACTAGACTTTTTAGATTTTTAACATATTTTATTATGTTATTCCACGATAAAATAGCAAAAATATTTCTGACAATAGACAGAAGTTCTTATAAAAAGGCAGAATTATAAAGAGAGTGGAATACTTTAACAAATTTCTGTTAGTATTATGTATTTTTAGTTCGTTTTAAGGGAACGATGGGACTGACATTTTTGTATTTTATTTACTTAAAAAGTCCCTAAATAAAAACAGATAAAAAAAAGAGAGTGAAGACTCATAAAGCTGTATTATCTCTTATACGTACTGGTAATCATTTGATACAAAAAAAACTTTTTTTTACCTCAAGTGCTACAAATGATATAATGAAATGCCCTAGAATGTGCTCAAAGCTATAAATTATATTACTGTAAACTTGAATGGTTTTCTAATTGCTTCTGAAGAGTTCTACTATTCATCCTGGCTCCATTATCAGACCAGCTCAATCATATCATAGTATTGTCACTTAAGCAACTACAAACAAGATTTATGATTACATATAAATGTTAGTGGGATTGATTCAGTTTCTTAGATCTTATTACATAGATACAAGACGACCTAATAAAATCGTGTGAATAGTTTTAATAATATTTTTCATAAAATAATTCTTAATAAAAAAAATCTTAAGTGAGTGAGTGGAGGCCAGTCGTGGTGCAGGGGCACAAAGTGTGTCTGTAAATCGACTGGTTGTGGATTCGATCCTCACTCGAGGAGATGAAATATTTATTTTCATTTATATTTTCATTTCTTCGCTCTGGTATCGAGGAGAAAGCGCGGCGTTGAGTTCCGCCACTCAACACGCAATGCCTCCAGAAATTGGCAGAAAACGGGGAAAGTGGGAAACGGAGTGTCTTAACACTAGGTTCCCTCTGCCTACCCTGCTGTGTGCGGGATACAGCGTGAAGCTGAATAGAAAAAAAATCTTAGTAAAAATGTGCAACTACTACGTTACAATTTTAACGACACCTAAACTATAAAATGAAATCATAAAAATGTTTACTGCTCTTCTACACGTATATAAGAATTATTACGTAGAATACTCTAGTTGTAAGCTGTAAGAGGAAGTTGAAGAGCTTCCTTGTTCCGTGTGAAAGAGCACTTAGAGAAAATTTTGAGAGTACAATATATTTTTAGGTTTTAAATTAAAATAAATTTAGAAATCACGTGACGCATAGGACAATGTCTGATAATAATATATAGTGACGGGTGTGGATTTGTTCCTCAATTGGGGCAGTGAATTATATTTTTTTCTCTCTGGTTCTGACGCTCAACGTGCTATTTTAACAAACAAATTTAACATGAGAGAGGCTAATCGTGGCGCAAAGGCAAAAAGTGTGACTTTAAAATCGACTGTCTGACGTCTTAACACTAGGTTCCCTCTACCTACCCTGCTATATGTGGGACAAAGCGTAAAGGTGAAAAAATATATAATAAACACTACTTACACTATAAAAAATAAATAACCACAAAAATTTAAAATTCATATTTATTCTATGTTTTATCAATTTCTTTATATTCAACCAAGATGGCGTCGCTTGCACGATTCGAAACATTATTCTTGCTTATTCTACCTTAAGAAAGTAATCAGGGAAAGGAAATCACTAATCATTTCCTTTTAAATATTTTAGGTAATATATTAACTAGAGAACCATTTGACGCGTATAATGATACGCGTTGGCGTGGCCATAGCAACGTATACTCTACTTTATAAGCACAGTAGTGTATCTAATGTTTCATTTATTGTTTTAATGTACTCCGTTCTCCACTTTCCGCCGAATCCTGGAGACATTGCTTGTTGACTGTCGGAACTCAACGCCGCAATCAATACATTTTTTTATTAAATAATATAAGGGGCACTTCTCCTCTCACATATATATATATAAATTATAAATGTGCCAAATTTTATATCCCTCCGTCCGCACAATTTTTGTAAAAAGGGGTCCAAAGTTTTAGCTTCACGTATTAATATATAGATGATCAACGAACTTCTATTTAAGTCAGAAATACTCATTTTACTTAAGAAGTACAACACAGTGGCCTTCATTGAATTACTCGCTTTCTTTTCACGTATAGATAATGCGGGTACTTGTGAAATATTTAGAAAACGAATTCTCCAACCACCCTATTTAAAGGCATTTTTTTTACTTGTATTTTGCAAATAGCAAGATAGGCAGAGGGAACCTGGAAACCTACCTTCGTCCTCATTAAGTTCGCATTTTCGTCCAATGAGGAGGCACTGCGTATTAAGTGGTGGATTTAAACGCTAACATTTATCAGTATATCTTTATTGAGCGAAGAAATTATAAAAAAAATATTATTCTCGAATAGGAATCGAACCCACAATCATTCAAATTCCAAGCTGTGCTACTATGTCATGATATAAACACAAGTATATATAATAACATCATGATATCATCGTAAACATTTAGACGTATGTATGTAAATACTTCAAAACAAACCCCGTAACTTTATATCAAAATTATACAGCCGTAGGTTTTAAAGAGCTTGCATTAATTATTTGAGTGTCTAAACGCTATTTGCGATACCAGAGCTATGTTTGTAAAGTACGATATGCCTATATTTGATGGAGAGATAGCTGCGCTGTCGGAGCGTTACAAACAATAAAGGCCATATAGAGTATACTAACTAATATTTGCTTCGTTTCATTGGAGAAATTGGATGATTATTTAGATATTTTTTATATTCAAATTTACGTTCAATTTTTACTTTTAAAAGTAATGAACTTAATATGCACCATTTATATATTAGTTTCAGTTTGCGTAGAAAATTCTCGCATTTTGTATGTTACTAATTATTTTTCTTAGCTTCATGCGGTATCTCGCATATAGCAGGGATAGAGTTAACACAAAGTTAAGACACTCCGCTTATCGCACAGTGTCCAATTCTTGAAATATTGGATGTCTAAAACTTGAAGCTGAATATGAAAAGCTGTGCTACGGCGGCCTCTATGTCCACTTATATTTTTCAAAATAATAATTCGTTTTTATTTTACTTTTTACCACATGTAGCAAAAAATGCAGCGATCATCGAATAAGGTGACTCTATTATGTAAATAACGCCGTACAAGACGTATATACATATATATACATAAGAAGTACTTATCATCGATAAAATTAATACAGTGTAACTATACACATCCCCCCGAATATGGCTCGAATACAGAACCACCGAGACACGCACACTGCATACTGCCCTACTGAGCTACAACGGCCTCAATAACATTCTGTACTAGTATTATTAAATTATTATTTATTTTGAATTCCAACTATTCTTTATTCACAAAGATTTTTGCAATGCCACTGGCTTAGAAGGTTTTTCTGCTGAGAAAAGCCGGCAAGTAACTTAGCAGTTGCTCTATTAATATAAAACCAAGCCTATGTTTACCTTTTTTGGAACTTATTGTTAACGCACTCTGCCCGTCACTTTCCGCCCAATTTTCACCTTACCATTTTCAATGACTGTTCAGTAGCGTAACTCAACGCCGCATGTTAACCTTTTAGAAGCAAAATCTGATTTATTCATATAAGTTTGGCCAGTATTAATACTGACATTTAGGTAATACCATCTAGAGTCGCTTAGGATCGATATTCTATACAATGTTTATTATCGGAAGCGAGCTCGGGTGCTTATAAATTTGAAATAACTTTCCACGAACAACGCAACAAAACAAGTTTTAATTTCAAGGGCTATGAAATATTTTAGACACGCTAAGTGTAAAAAGTTCATCGTTTATCTTGTTGCTAAATAAAACTTTGAAATGTGTTAATAATTTTCTTATTACTATTTATACAACTTCGCAAAAAAATATATCCCGTAACTAAAACGGTAAGCACAGAAAACCAAGTGTTAATACACTCCCTTCTTTGAGTTGCGCAAGAATCCGAGACGTTACGTGTTGAGTTGCGGAACTTAACACCGTGTAACTCATGTATTATACTCACGTATCATATAAAATAAATAAATTAGCTTCACGCTTTATCCCGCACACAGCAGGGTAGGCAGAAGGCTAGCTGTTCCACACAGCAAGATAAACAGAGGAAACCTTGTGTCTGAACACTCCGTTCTCCAGTTTCAGTAAGAATTCGCAACATTTTGATGACGAATAATATATTTGAACAAAGAATAAACCTAAATATAACAAGCCTTAGTACAAAATCTATACATATATAATTCGTTTAGATTTAATAGACGTTTTAATTTTAAAATCAAATCCAGGCCACGTTTTCACACGTTTTCCTCTTAAAAGTGTTCCGCGTCAAGTGTTTTGCGAACAAACGATGTGCTGCTTTCTGCAGCTTTTTTCTCAAGTTGAAGGTACCGTCTCCAAAAAAAATTTTTTTTCATTTTACCCTTCATGATTTTAAAGCGAAGTCAGAGAGGATAAATAAAGATTACATTGTAAACAAATAGTATTATAACTCATATATATTGATATAATTATATTGCAGCATTATTATAGTACAGTACTATTGACACTATAGCGCAGTGGCGCAGCATTTTACTTAGTGCCATGGTTGTGAGTTCAATCTCCAGTCAGGTAAATTTTTACTGCCTAGTCAAGTAAATGCAACCACAACAATCAAACCAAATCAACCTGAAAAATAATTACGATACAATGGTGTAATTAGACAAATCATACATGTAACGTGCCTTAGTCTACTGTTCTTTCCGCAAATGACGAACATTTCGTATATGAAAACGAAAATAGATATTTTAAATTTTTCTAATTCTCATCAAGTATAATTTAAAACGCACACATGCAAAAAGCAAAGCTTGAAACTCTATTTTTTATGATTATAAGAACGCTAGTTTGTGTAAACTTTAATTTTACAGAATTTCGAGAAAACCTCTCTTAGTGATCCCCTACATTGGCTTGCATGCTAAAAATAAGGATATAACAATGACAACGACGTCTTATGGACGTAAAAGATGTAATGAATTTACTCTCTCTGTTATATAATGTACTTCGGTTGCTAATTTCATATCAGCATGGAGTGCTTACATAACAAAAAGTGAGAAGAATACAAAATTCTAACATAACAAAAAGTGAGAAGGAAAGATTTTTTCTGCCATCAGTACCAAAACTCCTACCCTCAATTCATTTTCCTTTACGCATTCGACTTAAAATAAACTATAAGCTGTTCTCGGACGAAGTCTAATCATGTTATTTATAATTACATCACCTGAGACCTAAATTAATTTATTTATTGTAAAACTTTTTATGAAAATTTAATTTTTTCATTGAAAATTTTGACATGAATATTTATTTTTGTTAAAATATTATATTTTACAGAAACAAATAATTTCGTTTTCATCTCGGATCAGATCAAATGAAAGGACCTCGTAAGAAACAACGACGCCGCTAATCAGGAGAGGCCATTAGTATAATGAAGATCTATTTTTGGGGTGCCCTCAAGTTTATGTCCATCTTTTGTTTTGGAATACACTGATTTACTTAACCTAGTTACGCATATTTTGTGTTCGTTTTTTAAATAAATTGACATTATTTCTGTCATATTAGTGACAAATCTCGTTGTTTATATCCTTTTGTGCATGTTATTTAATTTTAGAATTTAAATATACATGATTATTATTGTACAAGCTATTATAGTAGGACGATAACAGAACTAAAGGTAAACCCGCTGTTCGCCATTGTTGCGCAGGTGGACAACATTTGTCTGTTATTGCGATGAATGAATATGTATTGAGGGTATTTGAATGTATGAACCAATGTCTGAAAGTGTATGGATATATGCGAATATGCGTTCGATCGTCGTGGTTCATCGTTCGTCGTATAGGTTTTGATCACGCGACGTATTTCATACAAAAGGCAGCAAAAATTATACACAAATGCTTATATCTTTTGAGTGTGTTGACTTAAAATCGTAATTTTCCTTCATAATCCAAGGGATCGTAGATTTGGATATTTTAGCGTTTCCTCGACGGACCAGAAAGTATTTTTTTTAAAGTTTCCATTTTTTTTTTTTAAATACGGAACACTAAAATAAGTTATAACTAGCTTAATTATGGCTAATGTACTTCTTGAACGGCAAATATAATAACGGTACGAATTCGGGTCGCGCTACGTTAAAAAAATATTGTCGCTTATGCAGGGTAGACAGAAAAAACTAGAGTCTTCGATACCCACTTTCTGACAAATTTCCGAGACATTGCAATTTGACTTAACGCCACAGTTTGTCTACCAGATCGGAGATGGGGGACCTTTGACGTTTTATATAAGACTACCGACCCACGCGTGGCTTCGATCGCTTAAGCTTATTATTAATAGCCAAATTATACAACATTTTAATTGTATAATAATCACATATGTTATACAGATTGATAAACTATAGAACTGTTAATTTAATTATCAACTTTCCATACCCTATTTTATTCCAAGTCTTTTACTGTGAAATCTGCGAATCTTTGGGATGAACTTTCTACAGAAGTTCGACATTCCAAATCTCTGTACAGTTTTAAAAATCGTGTACAAGAGTACTTAACACGATTTTTTAATTTAGAACAGTAGCTTATCCTTATCTATTCAATATTATGTATATATTTTTACACACGTTTAAGTATGTATTTTTTAATATACGAGTATGTCTGTAAGTGTATAGTTTATAAACATTTCACATATTTTATGTAAGTTTATTCTATATTATTGATTTATTTTATTATATTTTTAGTTTCTTTAAATAAAATTTGCACCGAGACGTTGTCCCCCTTTTTCCTCATAACTACTAATCCGTAATGTTCCAAAGGTTGTCTTGTAAAGATTGCTTGAAGCAACAAAACCGCCTTTACATGTATTTTCCTTCTTTTTATTGGTTTTTCATTTTATACATTTCTTTGTTTTATATGTATAATAAGGTATATTCTATTCTAAGTTTCATACAAATCCGTTCAGTAGTTTTTGCGTGAAAGTGGAACAAACATATATCCTCACGAACTTTCAAATGAATAATATTAGTAGTATTATATTATAATATAATAGTATAACGTAGTATTTTGGTGAAAATTAATCAATTATGATAATTATTTCCTTCTTTCATTTTCCGCTTGAAGTAACGAACAAACGCCCCTATTGTTCACGTTTTATTTAAACACTCGCACAATTATCCTTTTCACCACTTACTAATGAGGAGTTTATACAGAAATTGCCGCTTCGCCTTTTTAAATGTTTTTAGTCAAAAGATTCAGTTTTGGGGACAATAGTGGTTATTTTTAAGAGAATGAATGTGAATTCGATTTTTTGTATGAGTATTTACATTTTTTTTAAACTTTATGCCAAATCCTTGTCGGGCGCCGAAGGTTACGGTCTATGTATACTTCTTTCTCTTTGCCCATTGTCATCAACCTCTGGAGGTTATCATGCTTTACGTCACCTTCCTCCGTCATCATCGATACGAGGTTGCCAGTGCTTCTCTTACACTCACTCTTGTGCATTAACATGAAGTTTTTAAATATAAAAAATTCTAGATGCTGTCGTGACGCAATGGCACAGTGTCTGACTCTAAACGACGCTTTTTTTTTATTTTATGTTTGATTTCCGCTCGGGGAAATGATTTTTTTTCATTTCTTCGTTTTTATAACAAGGATCAAGCGAGGCGTTGAGTTCTCAACTATTCCCTGTTTTTGGCGGCATTTACTACAAATTTGGGATGGAATTGGGAGGAAAATGGGGAACGGAGAGTTAAACACTAGACAACCATGCTATGCGGAAAAAGGCGTGATTTAAAATCATAAAATCAAAAAACTTTATTTAAAGGTTACTTTTCTATTTACTTTTATCCTAATATCGCTATTCTACTACTAAGACACAATTCTTAAATGTATATATATATATATATGTTTAGAGCATTAAAAGCGACCATCGATAGTTAAGATTAATTCGAAGCGACATAAGCGAAGTTGATATATTGACGCGTTGAAAACTTAACTTAGACTAATATTTACTTCGAAAATTATATACATTAACTTCGTGACCCTGAAGCGTGTGTAAAGCTTTTCTAAAATTAGAACTGGTAGTATTGAGATTGATATTTCAATTAACCCAGCCTCAGCGGGGTTGGGTCTGTGACACCCATGTCATTTTATTTCGCTTATGGTTCAGTTATTATACGCGTTCAGTAACTAGAGCTGTTGAGTTGTTCTATCAGTTGCAGGTAGTTATTGTTGTTGTAAGTAGAAAAGAGTGTAAGTTAAACTTGTTATTTTTCGCGGTTCACGCTATACAGACATTCCGAGACATTGCACGGTGTCATTGTGATAAGTGTCTTAGCATTATTTTTTTTGTACTTGCCTATTCTTATTTGTACTGAAAGTTTTCACTTTGTGCCAAATTTCGTAGCTGTAGATCCACGGGAAGCACCCTACCAATAGTTTTTGATTAACTGGCGAATTTAATACAAAATATACTAAAACGATACATAAATGCATAATCGTTATGCGTAAGCTTCATTTTCTGTACCTAAGGAACCATAAATTTAAATTTTTGGTATTTATTTTAGATCGATCTCCGCCTAAACTCGAAACAAATGGACTTCACGTAAAAACAAGGCGGTACTCCTATTCCTATTCTATTTTTTTGCTTTTGAAGTACAGAACCGTAAAAATTATAGTTTAAATATGTTTTTAGGAAATTCAGATTTAAGCTTGAAATCGTCCACAGAGCGCGGGTTCCAGTCCTGCTGCGTTCCAAGTTTTATACGTTTTCTAGAAATATTTTTCAATCCTTTGTGTAAAATGATAGTTTAAAATTGTCAAAAATTAAGTTATTAAATCTTTGTGTACTTTGTAAAAACAGAGAAATTAAATCATATAATTATTTCAATGAAAATTTCCTATATTAGTCATACATCTAGTAGTAGTATAGGAATATATGTATACATATAGTTAGTACATTTTTTACACTAGTCACGTATATGTGACAGCCCTTTTTGTAAGCCTTACGCTGTATCCTGGACAAAGCAGGGTACCTAGAAACCCAGTGTTAAGAGTGTGTTAAGTTCTTTTCTGTTCTTTTCCTATTTCCCACCGAATTTCTAGACTTGTGTCGAGTGGCGGAGCTCACGCAGAACCTTGCCTTGTTACCAGAGCGTAAAAAAAATAAGCATAATAAATATTTCATTCCCGAATAGAAATCAAACCCACAACTATGGCGTCTACAGTCGAGCTGGAGCTCCTGCACAACGACGATACCAAAACCAAAACCGATATAAAGTTCCACTTTGAAGTTTACTGGTTTATTACTAAATCACATCGGTGTTCGGTCGCTTGAGCAAACGAGTTGTTCAGTACATTTTATAACTAAGCTCTATCAACTAAACAAACTTTGACTTACGTTCAAATATAACGTCAAACGTTAAGCGGAAGTGGTTTTAAATTGTGTAGGTACATAGAATAAACTTCATATTAATAGATTGTAGAAGAGATAAATACTAATAGTTATTAAAATAACATAATGTTAATTATATAGAAAAAAAAACAACCTAAAAATCTTGATTCAATTTTCTTTTACATGTGCATTTGTATGCGTATAATGTATATATATTTAATTTCTATTCCTAGTAGGCATTATCATTGCTGTAATTAGTTACGATATTACGTAATTCGTCACCATATTCGATTTTGCCAACAAATTTAAAAATAACAACATACCATTATATATCTCGTAGTTATTGATATTTAAACATTAATTCTTCACACAAATGTAAATACGACTTTTACATGCATTAACAATAAATGTACGTATTTTTTATATTTATTTTATGTTATCCTTTGACTTTTAATATAAAAAACGTGAAATGTTTTAAAGGACCTCTGAAACCTATTTTGCAGCAGGTAATTTACAAAAAATATTTTAATATTATAACGCGCAGCTGTGCTGACGTTTCGCCGTCTCATCAATGCAGCTAAGGCTCCGTTAACCCTATTACCGGCAGCAATACGCCTTTCCACATCCATCTCGTATCTGCCATCTCTACTGAACATACTTTCCAAATAAAGATCCAGGTAGAAATGAATTGATTCGTTCACTCGAGTGGGAATCGAACCCACTATGTTCACACAGTACAGCCACATATATACAATAGCTTCGTGCTGTATTCCGCACATAACAGAATAGCCAGAGGGAACCGGAAAACCTAGTGTTAAGTCACTCTGTTCCCATTAAGACACTTCACTCAGTAGTGACACAGTGGAGCGTCTGATTGTAAACGGGTTGGTTACAAGTTCGATCTACTTTCCCCGCTATGATATGAACTTAACACCGCACTTTATCTAAGTGCGGTGTTAAGTTCTACCACACAAAACTAGAGTACCTCTACCTATCCTGCTTTGCGAAAAAAAGCTTGAAGAAATTTAACTCTCATTTTAATAAATTTAAATGATTTCTTTAGCCTAAGGAAGAATTTCTTTAAGTGGTGAAACGTAATACTCCTGTGAAGGACAATTAATTGTAATTACATTACGGCTATGAGAGATGAGATGCCAAACATTGAGCGAGACACTTTATCAGGCTTGTCACGACAATGCTATATTATTACTTTAAAATATTGAGCGCTGTCAATAATTAAATTTCTACGTATTGTTAGCAGCTTATAGGTAGATAGCTTTGTTATATACTAGCGGCCCCCGTGCAGCTAAGCCCGCTTCAAATATATTATGTTATGTTGTTATAATTACTGATAAAAGTACAGAAGATATTTGATGATACAAAATATCATAATACTTTTTTAGAACACGTATAAAACGTAGCGGGATTTGAACCCACACAGAACTTTATACACTGCTGAATAATTTACATTATTGATATAAATTTAAAACTTAAGAATATACTTACATTGTCGAATTAAAAATTACTTATATTCTTGCCTATACATTAGACTAATTGAGTTAATTTTTTTATTTTTTTTTATTTTTCCTTGCACATTTTAATACACGTTTCTTGCGAAGAATAAAGTGTGATGTATATATACTACGGACACACTGGCTATCAATGCTGTACAGTGGGTCAGTGTTTGACAATATGATTGACGCTATGATTATAGGTTCGATTCGCGCTCGAAGTATTATATTTATTAAATTATTTTCACTTTCCCGCTATGGTGATAAAACGGAGTGTTGAAAATGCTAAAAGTGTTTTAACGCTATCTTGAAAATATGCTCCAACAAAACAATGTTAGATCAATTTTAAATCTAAGAATACTTTAAAATTAAAAGAAATGATTACAAAAAATATACACCTCAGTAAGTATTCAGCGTAAGTAATACAGTCCTTGCGATTTTGTTTTAAAATTTAACTCATCCGGTATCGACGTAAACCTAAAGTAATAATAAAGTAATTAGGTCGTTTCAGGATCAGTTTTAACAAATTAGAGTTTTTAAGCGTCAACGCTCTTTTTATATAAAAATATAAGACTTTACAGGAACATTTTTCTATTTTCCACTCAATTTTCGAAATATTGCATGTTGAGTTTGGCAATTCCCACAAAAAAAAGAAATCATTTTCCTGAGCGAGAATTGAACCCACGATTGTAGCCACGACAGCCTTATTGTATAAAAAATAGCAATGAAGTTTTGTTGGATATATTTAATATTTTCATGTTTTCGCTCTGGTGTCGAACACAAGGTACCCTCTGCTTACCGTGTTGCGTGCAGGAAACAGCGTGAAAATTTCTTGGCAATGGATCAGTGGAAGAGCGTCTAACTATAAGCGCAAAGATTGTAGGTCCTATCCCTGAGGGAATTCATTATATTTAAATTATTTTAATTTCTCTGCTCTGGTAAACTAGCACGGCGTTAACTCCCACCAATAAACGCACAATCTCAAATTCGATCAACTAACTGAAAACGGCCTATCTAGTAATGACTTTGGAAAAACTTATTTAAAATTATCCTTAACAAAAAATGCAAATTTTTGACAAATAGAAATTATTAAAAGTTATGTACGTACATTGGGCTACATCATGATTAACGTGATGTAATAGAGCCTTTCTAAATAAATAGACTAAAAATCAGCTTCACGCTGTATTCCGCCCACAGCAGGGTAGGCAGAGGGAACCTAGTGTTAAGACACTCCGCTCCCCACTTTCTGCCGGATTCTAGAGGCATTGCGTGTTGAGTGGCAGAACTCAACGCCGCGCTTTGCCTCGACACCAGAACGAAGAAATGGAAATAAAAATTTAAGTAAATATTTCATCTCCTCGAGTGGGGATCGAACCCACAACCAGTCGGTTTTACAGTCACACTGTGCCGCTGCGACTATTCAACATCTACAGGAATTTAAAGCAAAAAAATCTTCAGCTTTATAATATTATATACCTATATAATATTATAAAGCTGAAGATTTTTTATATGAGTATAAAAGTATATAGGTATATAATTATGTAGATATCTACATCTATATACATAAAAAGCAGTAAGTATTCTAAAAGTATAATTTACGTTCCCATTTTAAATTAATAAACAAAAGAAGTTAATATAGCACAATTGAGATCAGGATTCCGCGAGCACTGTAATATTAAGCGATTATTTCAAAACGAGGCCATATATTATGAGGAGAATAATATGAAAGTAGGTTAAGAAGTCAAAAATTATGTGTATTTATTACACAATAATGTGAGGTATTTTATTTTGCCTTTCTTTGCTTTCGTATATCCCTAATCTCTATATATAATAAAAGGATAGAAAAGTCAATTCTGTACATGAAAGATATAAAAAAAATAAAAATTAGGTCGGTTTATATGTCGATTATAGAACCTAAAAAACCACTCAACAGAATTCTTGTCTGTCTGTCTGTCTGTCCGTCTGTCTGTCTGTCTGTCTGTCTGTCTGTCTGTCTGTTTGTTTGTTCGTCAATCACGCAAAAACTACTGGACAGAAATTGATGAATTTTTGCATG
>JAATLQ010021097.1:132713-175887 GCA_013421005.1 Heliconius erato x Heliconius himera | reverse complement strand
GACTGGTTGTGGGTTCGATCCCCACTCGAGGAGATGAAATATTTACTTAAATTTATATTTCCATTTCTTCGCTCTGGTGTCGAGGTTAAGCGCGGCGTTGAGTTCTGCCACTCAACACGCAATGCCTCCAGAATTCGGCAGAAAGTGGGGAACGGAGTGTCTTAACACTAGGTTCCCTCTGCCTACCCTGCTGTGTGCGGGATACAGCGTGAAGCTAATTTAATTTAATTTTATTTTTTAGTTAGGTTGTAACTTACAGCTCAAACTAATAAAAGCTTCATAAAAATGCATCTTCACGTTTTTTCCCGCATAGCTATGTAGGGAAGTCCTAATGTTAAGATACTCTGTTCTCCACTCTCTGCCGAATTATTCAGATATTGTGTGGTAATTTTCTTATTGTAAAAAAATAAGAATATAATAACAGAACCCTCATAAATTCTAAACTTATTCGTTCTTTACTTACTTTACTTTTTTAAGCACATCAAATATTCCTGACCCGTTTTCCATTTAGTTCAACACAAAAACAACAATACAACTGTAGGTGTACTCTGTACAAGGTTACTCGGAGATTGATGTATCGACATATGATTGATTTGACTGGAGTGATCTCATTTGGCTTCATATTAACCTCTATGCTGCCGCAATTTTGATTGAACGCAAAAATATTTAAAACTATGGCAGGGCGAGTGGAACATCTTTTGAACGCGATTATGGTGGGTTCCGCAGCGTTTAGCTCTGCCACTCAATTTACAATGTCTCCAAGACAGAACCTGTTTATCCGTCGGAATGTCCTAACACTAGGTTCCCGGTATCTCTCTTGCTAAAT
Source organism: Heliconius erato x Heliconius himera (assembly GCA_013421005.1). Classification (NCBI taxonomy): domain Eukaryota; kingdom Metazoa; phylum Arthropoda; class Insecta; order Lepidoptera; family Nymphalidae; genus Heliconius; species Heliconius erato x Heliconius himera. The sequence continues at coordinate 175,061 of JAATLQ010021097.1, read as the reverse complement.
GCGGAACACAGGGTGATATTGGTTTCACGTTCTATCCCGCAAAAGAAAAAATGTTTTTATATCATCATATATTTTAGCTATCGCGGCGCAGTAAAACTGCGACTGAGTATAACCGCGAATGATATACGTGACGGCTGTGGGTTCCATATGCACTTGAGAATATATTTAAAAAATATTTGTTTTCTTACTCCAGTAAGGTACCATGCGGTGTTTAGTTTCACCATTGAACTAGCTATGTCTCAAAACTGGACGATAAACAGAGAATGGAGAGCGTTGATCTTAAATAATTGAGTATAGTGTGGTATCAGAAACAAAAAACAATAAAAAAAAATACTTAGATAATTAAATGGATTATATTTTGAAGTTAAATAACCATTTATAATTTTAATAGATGTATGATTGAAGTATTCAAAATTAAAACAAAAAAGATGTCTGTAATATAGAAATCGTGATAGCGAAATTTAGTTTTTATATTTGTATGTAGGTTTGTACGTATATTTTATGTTATTATAGTGGTTAACGATATTTTCGGATATATTTAAGTTTTTTTGCTATATATAACAGAAAGGATCTTTTTATCTTATTATCATATCTTTTTTGGCCATCGTGGTGCACCTGACTGTAAACGCGACGGTTGCGAGTTCAGTTCCCACTGGACGGAATAAATGATTTTCATTTCTTTGCTTTGGTAAGAAGGCGTTGAATTCCGCTACATAAAACGCAATGACTTGAAAATTCGGCGGAATGTGGGGAACTGTGCCTTAACATTAGGTTGTTTCTACCTACGCTGCTATATACAGATTACAGCGTGAAGTTAAAAAAAATAACGTCTAATATATACATTTAGAAACTTTGCTGGCGTCTCCAGCAATATCTTAAAAATTCTAAATACGTCATTGTTGCACCAAATTTTAAAACGAACCGATCTCTGACAGGGATTTTTTAAAAATAAACAACGTTTTATGTCACAGTCAAATATGTATACTTCACATTCTAAAGCTTATTGTGTAATTAACACTCCAATAAGAAACTTTTTCTTTATTTTTCGTTATTTACTCAGTAGAATTCCTTGAAATTTGTGTGATATTCACCGCTATAGTTCAGTAGAAAAAGTATAACATAAAAATGTATTATGAGTTCAAAATTTAGATTAGATTTTTTTTTTACCGCCTTCCGCGATAGTACCTTTACCTGTGTTATTCGAAGATTAAGTGCTTGTAGAAGTCAATTTGAATAATGAATATTTTGAATTGTATTGAATCAGATATTTTCATTAACCAACTTAAAAAAGGAGAAGGATCTGTATTCAACAACGATATATTTTCTATGGTGTCCAGTCGTGGCGCAGGCGAACAAAGTGTGACTGTAAAAGCGACTGGTTGTGGGTTCGATCCCCACTCGAGGAAATTGAATAATTATTTAAATTTATATTTCCCATTCTTCGCTCTGGTTTCATGATGGATTGAAGTGCGGCGTTAAGTTCCACCACTCAACATGCAGTGCCTCCAGTTTTCGGCGGAAAGTGGGAAAAGGAGTGTCTTACGATAGGTTTCCTCTGCCTACCCTGCTGTCTGCAGGATACAGCGTGAAGCTGACTTATTTGATTATATTTTATTTTGTCCATCCTTTCCTCCATTATTTATGAACTGAATTTATATTAATTTCTGAATTTTAGGTGTAAAACAAGGTAGGCAGAGAATGTTTCGTGTTAAGACTCTCTGTTCTCTACTTTCCGATTTTTTTATAAGCTGGAAACGGAACTTAACGCCATTTTACTTCTCTAGCTTTATAAGTAACAAAACAAATCAATTAAAGCCACAATTATCGCTCATATACTCTTTCTAACTATGCCACTATTTTAAATACAGTTTTTTGGGTACTAAAGTGAAAAAAATAATAGACAACGTTGAAGTCTTAGTTATGAAAGAAATTAGAAATCGTGCATTTGAAAGTGCTAGATCATACTACATATGTTTTAAACAAAGGCAGAACACAAAGAAGACAACTGGCTTTTCTCTTAAAACTACTTTCTTTTTCTGTCTCTTTTGTAATATTTCACAGAGTATATGAAAATGTAAGGCCATCATGGTGCAGCGGAACACCGTCGTTTATACGCGCGTGGGGAATCAATTATTTTATTTCCCTGCTCTTGTAAGACAAAGCACGGCGTTGAGTTTCGCCTATCAATACGCAATGTCTGGAAAATTGTGCGATAGTGGAGAAAAGAGTGCTTTAACACTTTTATGTTACATACTGAAAATTACTTAAAACAAATGAGACCATAGTGATTCAATGTGCCATCGTCTGATTTTAAACGGGACAGTTATTGGTTGGCCACACGGAGAAATTAAAAAAAAAATCTAACTAACTTTATAGTATTATAATGGATAACATACTATTGTCTCGGAATGAAAATAATTTGTTATATCGCCAGAAAACGCTGCGTTTAGCTCCGTCTTTAAACACAAAATGTTTTGAATCTGTTAAAAAGTAGTTAAAAACATCCTGTTATTAGTCATTATTAAACTTAATATGCGTAACTAAACAACGAATACGAAAAAAATAATAGTTTTGCTACGAGTGTGTTAAATAGCGTCCCAATTGAATTTTCAATACCATAAAATTGTACCATCAAGCGTTATACATTAATGTGTGCTGAGTTCAAAAACATATGAATGGCCATATCTGATTTTATAGAAGGAAGTGATTAGTTTAGGTTATATATTTTTTCTGTTTCTAAATAAAATCTTTGTACTTTTTTAAAAAGTTTTTTTTAGCTTCACGTTGTATCCCCGCACATACAGAGTAGGCAGATGGGAACCGGGAACCTAATGTTAAGTTAATAATGTTAACATTTCCTTTCCCATTAAGACAGAAAATAAAAATATTCCATGCCCATACTCGGGGGCTATTATGATTTACGGTCAGACGCTGTGTCACTGTGTCCTGACAAACAAAAAGACAAAAAGGCCTTTTTAGATTCTCCCTTATCACTCTGCAGAAAGAGAAATCTGCAGAAATTATACTATAAGTATATTTTTATTATAAAAAATAGTATACGGATCAACTTGTTAAGGCAATAAATATATTTCCACTTCCTTTCCTATTTGAACGGATTAACATACTATTATTTCCGGTTTTCGCTAAGAATAACATTTGATTTTGTATTATTTTTTTGATTGAATAAAACTAATATTAACTCAAATGACCTCCTTACCAAAATATTTTTTTTCAAACGAAATATATTTATCAAATCTGCTATACCGTTTAAAGGAAGCGAAACTACTTTTTTTACGACTCCTCACATTCAAATCCTCACAGCCAATCAATGTGCATTAAAAAAAAGTAATAATACAGATAAAAAATTAACACATCATAAAAAACTACCATTTTCTACCAAATTCTCTCACGTTTATTTTTTTTTTCGGTTATATTCCTCGTCGTTGCAATAAGTTTTAATCGTTAACATGTTTATAGGATTACTTCGAATTACTTATCTGTGAGAAAATCTTTTAGAGTAATATTTAAAATCTACAGATCATTCAGTATTTAAAGAATTTTGCAATTATTTGTTATCGTATGAATGTGATTTCTGTGGTTTCTAAAAGTGAAAAACGAAGAATAGAGAATCTTACCACTACATTTTTTTCGGCGTACTCTGACAAATGTAATAAATTTTGTGATAGGGTGACTCCTTTATTTCGTTGCGCAAAAGAATATTGGATATTATTGTTTAGAATTTTAAAAAATTATGTTGTTTTCACGATTAAAATTTATTTTATATTTTATTAGATAACCACAACCTTTGACCTGCCATAATATAAAAACAAAAAAAATAGCCCAAAATAAATTAAATGTATTTTATACTGTAGAAAAATCTGCTAATTCAGTTAAAAACTAACCCATTGTTGAAAATATAATAAAGTAAAAATTAGCACAAAAAAAGTAATAAATAAGTAATTAATCTTCAAGGCCCTCGATATAAAATTGTTCTTTTCATTATTATAATTTGACTAAAATGATGCAAAAAAATCTCACTACCGTAAGCGGTTTAGATAAAAAGCTGAGCAAAAAATGATGAAAATGATGTTTTGATGAACAAATTATTTACTAGTAAGAAGAATCGTGAGTTACTTATCACGTATTGAGGCATCCGATTTCCTGAACTGCTAAACTGTTGAGTTAATCATTATTACAATAAAAAAAATGTATGAAGGTATGTATGAAGTCATAGTTTTATTTGTATGTTTTAATGGCATTGCTAAAGGTTATAGGTTCAAAACAAGCTTTTAATTGTGACTAGATTACAAAATATTACAAAAAATCTGACTGAGAAACATAAAAATAATAATTTTTAATCATCACCAACAATATAATAGCAAGCAAAAATGATATTAATTAAGTATCTTTTCAACTTGACTGGAAAAATACTGTTTAAATGGATATTAAAATAGGAAAAAAAAGAGTTGTTTTAGCTGCACGCTGTATCCTGCATACAGCAGGGAACCTAGACGTTAAAACATTAAAATGACAATTAAGACCCTCTATTCCCTATGCATCACCCAATTTTTAAGACACTGTAGTAAGTGGCTGAACTCAAAGCCATGTGTCTTGTTACCAGAGCCTTGCTTTCATTCGATTCTCAAAATGAAAATAATTCATTTTGAGAATCGAATTGAGAATCGAACCCACAACTACTGCGTTTACAGTCAGATGGCCCATGTTAAAAAATAATAAACAAATTACACTCAACTCAACACTTTAAATGATGCGTGACGATCCTAACCTTAACGAGACGGTTAAATCAAACGCATGACCAATTATTATGAAGATAGGAAGTACTTAATGGCTAGAACGTTATGATGTCATGTTAATTCCCATAATAATAGTCTAAGGAGAAGGATTCACCGTGTGCGATATTTCTATACCTATCTACCCGGAGTCGTGGCGCGGGTTGGTGTCTTTAACGCGACTGGTTGTGGATATAATCCCCACTTGAAATACTTAATATTTATTCAAAGAAAGACTTAAGAAAGGAAAATTTTGTATTTTCATTTCTTTACACTTTAAATTTAAAGCTGATCTACTCTACAGCTACGTTATGCTTTAAGAAGTTGAGAAAATCAGCTTCACGCTGTATCCCGGACCCTGCAGGGTAGGCAGAGGGAACCTAGTGTTAAGACACTCTGTTCCCCACTTTCTGCCGAATTCTGGAGGCATTGCGTGTTGACTGGTAGAATTCAACGCCGCGGTTGGTCTCGACACCAGAGCGAAGAAATGGAAATATAAATTTAAGTAAATATTTCACTCCTCGAGTGGAAATCGAACCCACAACCGACTGGCTTTACAGTTACACTTTGTGCCCCTGCGCCACGACTGGCCTCCGAAGAAGTTGAGGAAAATTTTTAATTCACATATAGTTTTGTCAATAAATGTTTTTTATCATCATGTTGTGTTCTAACCTGATGCTAAGACCACCATCAACCATCGTCCAAGCTTTGAGCATTTAAGTGTTACCAGAGCGAGGAAATGAAAATACTTCAAGAAGGAATAGAACTCACAATTCACTAAATCCACGTCGCCACGAGAGTCTCTTAATACATACATATTTATTTGATTATATTTGAATCAACAAATTCAGGTTGAAGATGCAGAATGGAGTGTATTGACTCTAGGTTCTGCTTAGCTTGATTGAGTTTAGCTAAAAAAATAAAAATGATTAACTGAAAACTAGGTCAAATATAAAAAAAATCATAGAGTAGCTTTCGGCCATCAGTCCACCTGATCTGCCCACAAAGCATCCTCCAATATTTTGCAAGACAGAGAGAGAGAGAGAGAGATATATAATGCCATCATAGATAATTATCACCGTGAAAAATCTATAAAAATATCGTTATTCTAAGATTAAGCAAAGCATTGTAATTGATTTCTAAAATCGAGTCAAGAACAACATTAGTACATTGCAAAAACTAAAAAATTATAAAATTATTTAATTACATAAAAGATCCAAGGCTAAACCCCGAAAGGTTAACGTAACCAATTAAACCAATTACCAAATTGTAAATCGTTCTGGTTTCAATGGATCGAAGCGAAATATTTCTTTACTATTGTTATGAAAAATAAAAAATATATATTACTAGCTTTTACCTGTGGTTTCGCCTAAATCAGTCAAATGGAAGTAAATAAAGTTGTGTAAGTTGTGTACACAAGTATCTGAGAAAAGTCTGTACAGTAATTTTGTGAACTATCTTCCAGTGCCTCCGCAAGTTTTTTAATGAGGATCTGAACCTGCACCAGCGCATGCTTTAAGCCCATCTGTACCACGATGTAAATTACTTCAGGTACTTATATTATTAAGCTTAAGAGTTTGTTTGGTTGTTCATGCAAATCTAAGGAACTAATGATTTTAACTAAAAAAATATTTTGTGTTGGATAGTCCATTTATTCAAAACCATCGGCCTAGCTCTTTTAAACTTCATGCCAGTTGTTGACTAATAGTTCACTAGCACTCTGCAACCTGCTCCTACTGTCATTAATCCATTATACCGATATAATATGTGATTAAAATAAGATTTTTATCATTAAACAATATATATATTTTAATTTCATCATACATTTCTAAGCTATTGTTTATAACTAGTATGGAATGTCAGTAGGTTGACAGTGAACGACAACGTGATGGTAGAGACCTTGGTATAATTAAATCGAGATTTACTTTTATTTTAGTGCCAATAGGTCAGTTGTGTTAAATGGGATTGATTTATATAAACTTTTAATTTATTTTGAGAGCGTCGTGGCGCAATGGCACTAGAGTGTGACTACAGGCGGTTGTAGGTTCGATTCCCACTCGCTGGAGTAAAATTAAAAAATTAGTTCTGACAACAAAGCAAAGTGCGGCGTTAAGTTCCACCACACAACACGCAATGCAGCACACGGAATTCGGCGGTGCACGCCGAAACAAAAACTGAAGCTAATTATTATAATAATATTAACAAAACTCCATATAACGGTTCCACCTAACTAAGACTCCAAATAACGGTCCTACCTAAGATGCTTATAACAGTGTCACATTCATTTATATTATATACTAAATACTAGACTAAATGTTGAGCTGTCATCTAAACCATTATACGCCGTAACTTGACCCTAATCATTTTGTTGTTAATTACATAAGAATATTTTATTATGGCATTTAACATTTTATTTACGGTATAAATGTGTAATGTGGTTTAATTTTTAACCGACTACAGAAAATGAGGTTTATTATACCTACACTAGTCTTGACATGGAAATGAAATAAATAGAAGAGTTTAGGAGAAATAACTTGGAGAGTTAAAAGTCATGTACACATGACATATTCTAGGTACCCGAAGTACAGGGGTGGGGGAAGATACAGGGGGTTATATCGAAACGATTAACTTGACCTTATATAGTCTTTAACATTCCTTGGTAAATGGACAATAAAAAATGTTCAATTGGAACCAGCCGTTCCTGAGGTTAGCGTCTTTAACCAAACAAACGCTTCAGCTTTATAATATTAAGTATATACATATTTATTATTAGAATTGTTCTGGGAATCGAATCCACAACAATCATATACACTATAATTAGAAACGTATACTGCTGTACTACAATAGCGTCTACATAATGAACCTTTTAACTCTAAATGAAACGTACTAACAAGTTTTTTACGGTAAAAGTTAAATAAAGTTAACGGTTAACAAGATTGGTTCTATTTAACTATGGTTTTAACTAACTACTATAGGTAACTAAGTGTAAAACAAGTAACTTAACTCGGTCAATGTAGCCACGTGGTTATGTAGGGCACGCTCACTTTCTATAAAGTCGGTAACTTTATATCTAAACGTCGTTTAAAAAATGTATTATATTTATATGTATTTATACGCATTTATATGTTGACGTGTAAATATTTTGCTTATAAATATCTATTTATATAGGCTATAAATGCGACGGCTATGGGTTCGATTCCCACTTTAAGCAATAAAACATTTACATATTACTTACATGCGACAAAAGCGTTGAGTTTAGCCTCTCAACATGCGTTGTTAAGAACAGTGTGTGCCACTAAGGTTCCCTTTGCCTGCCCTGCTATATGGACAATACAACGTGAAGCCAGAAGATAAAATATTATGAATGTGATAACACCATCGTGGCACAGTTGCGTAAAAATGATTAAGTGTAACGGCTTTAAATTCAAAGTCTTATGATTTTTTGTAATTATATTGATATTTTGGTATTTGGTATAAATCTATATCTATCTTCGTTTGTTGTAAAGTATTAAATGGCAACAATTTTGTTTTTTTTGCAATATGTAACAATTATGATGAAACTACCTTATACATCATTTTTTTTAATTTTTACACAAAACAAGTGAAATTTGTGCAAATAAATAAGGTGGCCGCCGTGGCGCAGTGGTATAGTGGCTGACTGTATAGATCGTTCGATCGAAGAATGTTATTATTTTTTTTTTGCACTGATTTTCGCCACTTGCCACACACGCGAAGTCTTGAATATTAGGTAAGAATGGAGAACAGAGTGTCTTAATACTAGGTTTCCTCTGCCTGCCCTGCTATGCGGGAAAAGGCGTGAAGCTTTTAGAGATCTTAAAATACTATTCTGTGTACAAAAAAAAAAACCAAAAGGCGTTAAATATTAACACGAGTGTAACATTGAGAATTTATTATATAAATTGATACTGATCAGAGCAAATTGCCGTCAGTCTGTCGTTTCGCAATAATGTCTAGGTGCATGTATATATGTATGTGTGTATCGATGTTGTAATGTTACGAATAATATACTAAACTAGTTGCTTGTACGTGATTGTCTTATTTTTTAGTTTACACTTAATTTTCGATAGATCGCGTGTTGAGTCGTGGAATTCAACTCTTTCCCTTTGTCTTTTTTCCAGAGCAGAGAAGTATAGTATGGGATTGAACCTCCAATCATCGCGTTTACTGTCAGACGTTGTGCCTCTGTATCATGGCGGTCACTAACAAAAAAATATATTTTTCACTTAAGACTAATACAGTAGAGGTAACTAAGACAGGTCGTGGGTTCGATTTCCACTTGACGAAATTAAATATTTAATATTTTCATTCCTTTGCTCTCGTGTCGAAACTAAGTGCGGCGTTGAGTTCCGCCGGTCAATACGCAATGCCTGAAGAATTCGGGGAACTGTGGAGAGCGAAGTGTGTTGACTCTATTCTGTTTCTGCCTAAGATATAATAAAAATAAAAGTTAAATCTTATTATACTCAACTATTAGAGGTTTAGAACTTTTAAGTTATAAAGACATTTTATATTTTTTTGTTTAACCGTTCCACATTATCATTCATTGCGCGAACCATGTAATATGTGGGTTGTCTTTCTTCACCATCAAATCGTCTAATCAAATTCGAGACATAGCATTAAGAGCGTTGAAAAGAAAATAAATTAAATATAATTATTAGTCCAAGTGGAAATCGAAACTACAACCCAGTTAACAGTTTAACGTCGGTATCATAATCATATAAAGAGTAAAATGATCGCATTTTGTGGCATAGTCTGGCTGTGGTGTTCGTGGGTTTGATTTCCAGTTGTTGGAATATAAATAATAACTGGTAGACAATATGTGGCATTGACATCTGCTACTCAACACACAATATATCAAAAGTTGAGCGCCAAGAGTGTCTTAACAATAGGTTCCATCTCTCCTACCCTGTTATATGCGGGAAAGAGCGTGAAGCTTAAAAAATTGCAATTATTTCAAAATATAAATAAATATTGCTTGACTATTTTTTTTTAAATAAATTACTTTAATTCAAAATTAAGTGTGACAGTGTTGCACCAGTCACTGCCGGGTCAGTATGACATTCGGAAAAGCGTGATAATAACGTTCAACGGGCTAGTATTATATCACTGAAAGTGATCGCTTTTTCAATATAAAATAGAGAGGGTTCAACCTAATCACTCGCCAACACTCTCTCTCTCCTCACACGCTGTATTGATAAAAAAATAAAATCTTTGAAAGAAAGTATAGTAGTCGAGGTATCTCATGTATAAAAGAAAGTCAACAAAAATCTACTTTTAGGGGAGGCAGAGAAAAAATAGTGTTGAAACACACCGTATTGTATACGGGATACAGCATGAAACTTAATGCAAAGATACTTCATTTTCCACTTTCTGCACTGTTTGCTTGCACAATTTGAAAGGCGGTAATCAACGCCGCGCTCTGACTTACCTTAACCTAAAGTTTGAACTAATAACTCTAGATATCAAGTCACCAATTCGTAGAGGTTATTAATAAAAGTTCATGCATACAGACAATACGTATCTTTATTATTATACGTTTATTCTTCAGTTTGATACATTACATCACTTCAGAGGCGAGTCAATCAACTTCGCTTTATATTGTAGTTAATTTGCTTACAATGCTCACTCGATAATCTATTAATAATTCATATGAAGATATATTTTGAATAATCTTTTATAAAACGACTTTTAAACGGATTTAAGATGTGTTTAATCAAATCGTGGCGCAGTGGAGTAATGGCTCCCACCTGATGATTATATTATCGATTCCCAATAAGGATAGTTATTATTTTTTAAATATATTTTATTTCTCTGATGTGGTAGCCACGACAAGAGGAGAGAGGAGAGGTAGCGAAAGTAGTGAGTTCATCAATTTTCGTGTTTTTAGAGAGCTTGTGTATTGAATAAAGGAAAATGTAGGGATGCTGACAGACAGCGTGAAACTAAAAAAATATATATCTTAATAGTAGACGGTATTGTAATATTTTTTTTAGTTTCACGCTGTATCCCGCCATATAGCAGGATCAGCAGTCAAAACCTGATGATATGATTTTTTGAGACTTTGCGCATTCTAGAACAATTTGTGTAACAAAAAGGAGAAATAAAAATAAGTTTAACCATTGCCCTGAATACTCACAACTATCTTGCTTACAGCCAGACTCTATTTTATAACTCCCTAAAACTTAGATTTTTTTATTTTTCAGAACTTGAACCTACTATCACCTCGTTTAGCTATCAACCCCATCCATTAGACCATAACGGTATTACGAACAGTTGAGCATAAATCACCATTTCTTATCGGCGCCTCCACTATCATTTGTGACAGAAACGAAATACTCATAGCTAGTTTTCCAACAGACATAATATTTCATCACTTATCACAAAGAATGGAGTGATTGATCTCTATGCAACATCCGCATTTGTAAAGAGCTTTTATTTATCTGTAATAATATTATAAAGCTGAAGAGTTTATTTAGTTGAACGCGTTAATCTTAGGAACTACTCGAATTGTTTTTTTTTTGGGTTTGATAAGTTCTATTTTGAATGAAACTCTTTATCCGGACTTTGTGTAAGAACTTTTGAAAACTCGATATTTCGGCATTCGGTGGCATCCATCATATCACCACCTCCGTCTAATAATCTTGCTAAAAATACATGAATCCAGTTGAAAAGTTTTAATTAAAATGTGTCAAAATCGCGAAAATCCTTTGATATCTTATTATGGGGACTCCATTTATTGAGGAAGACTATACTTTATTATACTACGCTAACAATTTCGAAGTAACCCACTGTAGCTGCGGTCAAAGGTACCTCGGGCACTTATCATATGTCACACACAACTCTTAATTACATTTGACCAAACGGACGTAGCTGCAGGTAATGCCGCAGTTAGTTTAAACGTAAATCTGTTAAAAAGCATATTTTGATCATAGAATAATATTAGATACTATGTAACATTATCCTATATTATCCTATTATATATACCTATTGTTATTTATACTGTTATGTACTTTATAACTCGTACTTTAAATTTTTTGGGAATTAATTTGATTTTGATTGCAAAGAATGTGTTATTACAAAAATGTTTAGCTATTTCTTATCTAGGTAGGCAAACGTTGTTTTTCTTGTAGAAATCACGATTCCGAGAAAATTCCGGGAAAGTGGACTATATGCTTCACAACCTTTACAACCAGTTTAAGCCAGTTAGTAAAAATCGATTCAGTTGTTCCGGAGATTGGCCCAAACAAACAGAAGGACAATCGGAGAAATAAAATACAATTATTTGTTTGGTGGTTTAGTGTCGTATAAATGAATAACTATATGCCCTTGGGAAACAGTCATTTCAAAATCACAGACAGACACATTAATTTTATTTATATGATAGATTTGAAACTGTTTATAATATTAAAATTATTTGGAATTAGTGAATGGAATGTTTTGACATTACCTTCTCTGTCTTATGATGGATCTAAAAAACAAATATCCTTGCTATTGTAATAAATCAAAACATACATTGAGGTCACCCCGGTACAGAGGGACAGTGTTTGTGTGCAAACGCGATGGTTGTGGATTCAATTAGCACTCGGAGGAATGAATTCATTTGGATTTCCCGCTCTTTTTCTTCTGATAATTCAAAATAAGTGTTAAATAAATAGCGGAGAGAATGTCTTGACTCTATGTTCTCTCTGCTTACGCTGCTATATACGTGATACAGTGTGAAGCTTAAAAACCAACACATTAATTTATTGCTGTAAATAGAAACTAACAAAATCAACAAGTACCTAATCTAAATTATTATATCACCTTCATAATAGATGAAGAGGGCAACGGTCGAATGACTCAGCTATATTATTATTCTTAAGTTATTCGTTATATTTTCCTTATGAAAAGAGCAAGAACTTGCGCATAAACATACGATTTTTAGGGGTCCGCACTTTAAAATAAAAAATAGAAACCCTCGATCACATAGTTGTTCAAGACAATTTGTCTTAAATGCTAGTAGACCAAAGAAGACAAAATATCCAGATATAATAGACACCTAAATCACAGAAAAATTAAGTTTTTAAGTCAACCCAATCAAAAGTTAAGCGCATTTATGCATTTTTTCCATATTTGTGTAATTTTTTTAGTAACTTCCAATTGACTTACAATTGTGAAAATTAAGAAGAAGTAAATTTTTTTAGTATAAATGAAGAAAAAAATCTGAAAAATTGAAATCTATAATACAAGTATAGCACAGAAAAACAAACCATTATAAAAAAAGCGCCTATGGCCGCAAACTTTCATTACACATCTCTTATAGATAGATACTATAAGACTCGTTGACCCACAAGCATGAAATTTATACGGAACCTTCGGTGGACAAGTCCAACTTACACCTGTTTGATTTTTCGAACAAAAAACTATATAGGTTTAAACTAAAGTTTGACTTCTAAAGTAATGAATATGTCTCAATTTTTTATTATAAAATGAAGATCGAGTAAGAAAGAAGATCAATTTTAGTTTTGATCAAAATCGCGCAAATATTAAAATGGATTTCTATATATTACTATATATTTCTAAATATAGGCCTCCCCCTAATAGGAATTGAACTTACAACCACTAACATTTGAGTCAGACGCTATTTTACTTGCATCACAATGCTATTACATAATAGTTGTGCATGTAGAAGGCGTTGATTTAATGCGATTTTTGGTTTGACGCAATTGGTGCTGTTACAGTTCAAATTAAACAATAATCAAATCTTGTAAAAGTCAAGTCAAAAGTAATACAATGTAATAATATTTCAAATTTAATTTTCATAGATCATCTAATTCTTGAATGAATTGAAAATGAATCTAGTTCATAATACGTATACTAAATGATAAAATAACTGTGCATGCATCATCTAACCAAGCAACGTTTAATTTTATTATTGTCTTTTTTTGCATCAGGTTCTCTAAATATTTATCTATATTATAAATGTACAAAATTGCTCCGCCTGGGGCCAGTCCTGGCTCAGGGGCACAAGCATGATTGTAAATGCGGTAAGTTGTGGCCTCGATTCCCACTCGGGGAAATGAAATCGTTCTGGTAACTAGGCAATACGCGGCGTTGAGTTCCACCGCTTGACACGCAATGCGTTCAGAATTCGGTGGAAATTGAGGAACGGAAGTATATTAATGGGAACAGAGTGCCTTAAGCCAGTGTGCGGGATAAAGCATGAAGTTAAAAAAAATAAACAAAAATAAAATAAAATTTAGTTTCAGACATTTAACCCCCTGTTAGTCACGGTACGCGACGCTCATGATGTTACTAAACTAAAATAGTGTAAATTCTTTAAAAAAAAACTTTTTAAATTAACAAAAGAAATAAAACACACTAGAAAATGAAACCTAGGCAAGATGAAAAGTGTCCAATTTCACAGTTCGCGCGCGTCATAGCATTTAGCCATACAATTACCATTGTCTCTTATAGAAAGGGCGGACGAGTGAAAGTGAATATTGTGTATTCTATACTATATATATTGTAATATATAGTATATATTTAGTTTAGTTTATTTCGACATCATTTTTCAATATATTTAGAGATTTAGAGATAGAGATGCGAGTGTTAATTATTTTACAAAGTATCATAATATATTTTGTTTTATAAATGTTCTTATTGTTTTCAGATTTAATATTTTGGAGCAAACGACAACGCAGGTATGTTTTTTAAAATCTATTTTTAAAATTTCAGTTTAACGCTGTATCCCACATATACCAGGATAAGCAGCTGGAACAGCTTAAAACTTCACAATAGCAATAAAAATTTTAAAACAAATAAATTGTATTATATTTACAACTAGTGCCTAACTCGTAATTTACAATTTTGCCGATACACATATTGATAAACTACCTATTAATCAATATTTCTAAAACACGTTTAATAAATTTCATTTCGTGTCAAGGTGATTGACCACCTGTCAAAAAAAAAAACTAAAAATGCCAGTTCTAATATAAATATGTAGGTAATGTAATTTATTATTTGTAGTGTTTAGAAAGGAAGTTTAGTTGCTAGCGTATATGTTCACTTGTTTTAACCGACTGTAAAGAAAAGAAGGTTGTCAGTTTTACCGGTGTGTATGTGATATTGCTGGAATTGGATAATATTTGAGTATAATGATCTGTTTCGGCTTCCATGCGCGTTTGGTAAATTTAGGAAGTGTATCCTATGTTAGTTTGCTTGGCTACATATTTCTCGGATAATCAAAATCATATCGAGGTGATTTTTTTATTTAAATGCGGCATATTCCAACTTCAGAAACAGTACAGGATTCATAAAAATTGATTTATTTTCTGAAGTGGACGTGTAAAAGCATAATAACCAATATTGTACCCAGCAATACAGTGGTTCCAGACTTTATTTTAAAATAACATTCATTTAGATCAGGGGTTTCCCAACCTTTTCTTGACCAAGGACCACTTTTATATCATGCTTAGTAGCAGGGACCACTATGCATGTAGGTATAATAAAAATTAACTGTGACAATCAAACAGAAACTTCGCCTCACCATCCCCAGTCATAAAATTAAAATCGTTCGCGGACCATATTTAGGCTTCTGCGGACCACTGGTGGTCCGCGGACCACTGGTTGGGAACCACTGATTTAGATAATGACATTCGCATGGGTCCCAGCAAAATCAGCTTCAAGCTTTTTCTCGCATAGCTGGATATACCGAGAGCTGTGTTCCCTACTTTCCCAACTATCGAGGTATTTCGTGTAACAAATCGAAAAAATCAAAAATAACTCATTCTCAACAGGAAATTGAACCCACAACAGTCGTGCTTACAGTCAGACACAATGCCACCGCCAAGACGGCCTCAACGAAATACTTTTACACGAACATAAACACTAAACTCATTTTATATACAGATAACCTCAGCTTAAATTTAGCAGCCTACCACACCTGCCGCTTCCCGCAGCTATTAAACAATATATTAAATCATTATATAACTAATCTATGCACTGAATAAATGTATGTATGTAGGTACTTCTATATTGTTTTAGTTTTATAGCAAATTACGTTACTACTATCGAATTGGTAATATAAGATCGTTGATTTTGAATAAAGCTCGAAGTAGTGATGCCAAAAAAAGACAAGGATATCGTTTTTTTATATAGCAGCTTCTCACATTTTGATACCCATTCGGGAGAGTAATATATTGTATATTTTCAAGTCCTCGCTCTGGTTACTAGGCAAAGCGCGGCATTGAGTTCCGCCACTCGGAACGCAATGCCTCAAGAATATGGCGGATAATGTGGAACAGAAGTGTCTTAATGGGAACAAAGTGTAATTAATACACACTGCTATGTGCGGGATATAACGTGAAGCTAAAAAAAATAACATTATATATAGCCAGTGTAGGCAGAGGAAAGCTAGTGTTAAGACATTTCATTCCCCACGCATGGAGGAACAGCGTCTGACTGTAAACGAGATAGTTGTAGATTCAAGTTCCATTGGGACAGTACACAAAGAGTGACGTTGATTTCCGCTACTCAATACGCACTGTCTCGAAAATAGATTGAAAAGTGGGGAATGGAATGTCTTAACATTAGATTTTCTCTATGTACTCTGCTATATACGAGATACAGGTCACCCTATACATTTTTTGTTCAGCTCTATCTACAGAATATTGTTAATAGCTTTCATAACATCGATCAATAGATTTATCTATAGATTTCGATAGATTAAAATCAAAGAGCAATATAATTTTTTTGCTATCTCTACCTAGAATGTAAAGTAATAAGCCGATAAAACTAATAACAGTAGACCGGCTTACGCAATCACCATATATAATTATGCCGACCGTACATTGAAGATCGCAAAACCAGTTACGATGTAATGGGATAGAAGCTTTAACACTTGTTTTTGTACTCGACTTTCCTTAACTTTCAAGGCTTAGGCATTTTTTGCAGGCATTTTTCTAAGAAAAAGGACTGAAACGATATTAATAAAATTTATTATAGAGATAGATAGTTTTTAACTAGATTAAATCAAACAAATTGAAATAAATGTACATGATGTTTTAGCCTTAAAAACTTAACAAAAGTCTTAACATTTGGGGTTCACCTTTGCAGGAGCCTTGAAAAAGTAGTCAGCTTCACGCTGTATCCTGCACACAGCAGGGTAGGCAGAGGGAACCTAGTGTAAGACACTCCGTTCCCCACTTTCTGCCTAATTCTGGAGGCCTTGCGTGTTAAGTGGCAGAACTCAACGCCGCGCTTCGCCTCGACACCAGAGCGAAGAAATGGAAATATAAAATTAAGTGAATATTTCATCTCCTCGAGTGGGGATCGAACCCACAACCAGTCGGTTTTACACTCACTCTTTGTGCCGCTGCGCCACAACTGGCCTCAGAAAAGTGGTTGCTTTATCCTATACGATCCATATTGTCTAATATTTTAGAGAATAAGTGTTCGCGCAGTTTGATCAACAGGCAGAGCGCACGAAGAAATAAATTAATATTATGATCAGATTTTATAAAATATTTTTAAATTTGTTACAAGATTGCCACTTAAATTGAACGTGCCATTCCTCTAAAACGCGTACCTATTCATGTCAAAAGCTGCTTATTGGGTGTCAGCTTTTTGAAGTTGAAACTTTTTCTCGCAAATATGGATCGAGGTCAAATTGGCAAGGCTTCTCTTCTAATGTTCTTAAAGCCCTTTTAACCTACTTGTAAATGAGAAATTGTGATATTTTGTTTATTTTTCATGTGTTGGCTGTCATAGCGAAAAGAGTTTAACGGAGTGTCTGGGTAGTTTTTCTCTGCCTACTCTGCCATTTGCTGGGATACAGCGTAAAGCTAAAAAACATTGTGATCAATCACTCCAGTTTCAATTTTATTGTATTGTATTATAAAAGCGACATGTAGTTATTTCACTCAATTTAAAGTAAATACCTGCGTAATTTGAAGATAAGGGTTAATTAAATATTTCTTCAACAATCAGGATGTAACAAGCTGCAATGCTACAATTTGCCTTAGGTCTGAAGAATCTGGGTTAGATTTGATAGTACGATGACATAACACCGTGACCTGGACCAGTTCACTTAATATAATGACGTATTTACGAAACTTTGTCTCATTATAATTATAATATTATATATGTATTTTTTTTTTATTTAAGAACACAGTAAAAGATGTGAATTATAATTCGAATTAAAGCTTTAACTTCGCCCGCTACTTATCACGCTCGCTAATCGTATGTTTGGCTCGCTGTAACGTTAGTAAAATCCATAAAGAAAAAAAACTATTTGTATAATACAACATATAAGCAACAATTCTATCCAATCTGATATTTTTTATTAAGTACTGTTACACAATTTTGAGGATTGTAAGTCAACGGGTAGTACAACTCATAAAAGTTGAAAAAGTTAAGTGTCAGGGCTTGCACTCATTTGGTATGAATTTGCTTACAAATATAAATTTGTAATTCTTTTCTCTGTGTAATAATGCCTTTCATATTTTAATTTCTTCGCTCTGGTAATGAGGCAGAGCGCGGCGTTGATCTGCGCCACTCAGCACTCAACACGGGAACGAAATGTTTTAACACTAGATTTCAATGATGGGATACATTCATTTTGCCTACCTTACTACTATGTAGTAGGGTAGGCAAAATGAATGTATCCCGCGAAAGCTAAAAACCTAGCGCCTAACGCGAAACTAAAGAAATCCTTTACCCAAGTGTAAATCGAACCCACAATCAGATGCTGTGCCACTGCGCTACGACGCCTGTTTTTCATTATAACACAAGAATAGCATTAGACGCATAGAAATGATAAAATATATGGGATTCAATACTAGTTCCGGTTATGATATATCACGCAATGTGGGAGGCTAAAATGTTACATACATATTTATCTTATAATTTCAATAGATTACAGTATCTACACCAGAACTCTTGTATTTTCTTGAAATAATATTATAATATTGAAATAGTGGAATAAAGTGTGACTGTACCCGCGATTGTTGTGGATTCGATTCCCACTAGAATCGAATGAATATATTTACTTGTTTAAAAAAAAATTAAAAGACGATCACCATCCACGATCATCAGTTATGACGGATTCGACACACAATATGTTAACAAAATTTGGGGCGTTAAGTTTCAAGATCACACAATGTATCATATTTGGGTAGGGAATTGAGAAGGGGGTATTGAGAGGGAGGTGGGGGGCTGCTTATTAATAAATTTCTTAAACTACAAAAAAATACAAATTTTATGAGGTCATATGAAAATGGGGACGGAAGTGTCTTAATACGGAACAAAGGTTAGGTTAGGTTCCCAGGTTCCCAGGTTCCCATTGCCTGATCTGTGCGGAAAACAGCGTAAAGCTACAATGGCATTGACATCTATTGTCTTCTGATATTGCGCAGTAAAAAACAATCTTTTACCGGATGCACCGATTCTTATGATGATTTTTCGATCTAGATAAATAAATTCATAAATAAATGTTGCACTTTGACATATTAATCATTGTCAGGCAAAGGTCAAAAAAATAAAATAAATTAAATTAGAATTTTTAATTAAATTTAAATAGAGAGGCCGTCGTGCCGCAGTGTCTCAAGCGGGGACTGTAAACGCGGTAGTTTTGGGTTCGATTCCCATTCGGAGGAATTAATTATTTAATATTTTCATTTTCCCGCTCTGGTAACGACGCAGAGCCACTTACCACGGAATGCCTCAAGAATTCGCCCCCAAGTAGGAACCCATAACCATTACGCTACTACGCCATTACGCTTACATTCACATTATTCTACTGTACCTAAATAGCGTTGTTTCTTGTTTATAGGAGAGAAATATAAAAAATAATCATTTACAAATATAATTTCTGGCGTAACTCAATGCCTCATAAATTTGAACTCACGATCAATACATCCAGTCAAACATACGCCAACTAAGCCACAGTGGCAAATAATGATTGTTACACTTTCATCATTATCATCATGTCAAACTAAATAGCTTTCCGTGATAAAATTATAGCAAATCTGACACTAACATTCGTTGACAGCAAAGCGGATTAGTGTACAAAACCAGTTTATTTTTTAATCTATAAGAGATTTTAAAAAATCCTTACATTCTTTCATTAGTAATAACAAGCATCTAAATAAAATAAATGACTAAAATTCACACTGTATACTGCACGCAGCAAGGTAGGCAGGGGGAACCTAGTGCTAAGACACTCCCTTCCCCACTTTCCACAGAATTCTGGAGGCATTACGTGTTGAGTGAGTTGAGTGGCGGAACTCAACGCCGCCCTTTGCCTCGATACCTAAGCGAAGAAATTAAAATATACATTTTAGATAAATATTACATTCGATTGGAGATCCAACCCACAACCAGTCGCGTTTACAGTCACACTTTATGCCCGTGCGCCACGCCTGGCCTCAAATAAAATATTATAAATAAATATTTTTTAAAATAAGCTTTCTACATATTTAATGAAAGAATATTATTTAAAACTTTGAAAATCTTAAGTATAATTGACAAATTTAATTAATACGTTTACTATTCCCATAAAATCTTACTATGTATGTATTTATGTATGTGTATGTATACATGTGTATATGCCTATTTGTGTATGTTGTATGTGTAAATGTATCTATGTATACCTGTATATATTTGTCTATTCGTATATTTTTATTTACTTAGGTACAATTATTTAGTACACCCCTCCTAATTTAATTTTATGCTCTCCTCTATCCAAAGGTTGCCTGGAAGAGATTGCTGGCTTAGCAATAAGGCCGCCTATTGTGCTTTTTATGTATCATTGTAAACAGTTTTGTAATTAATTATTCGGTGTACAATAAAGAATATTTTTACTTTAATGGTGTTTTTTTTAAATATTAGCAGCTCAGCTTATTTAATATACATATTGGGTGGGCTGTGCAAAAATTTTTATTAAAACAATTACTTAATCCAACTTAATCCAAATTTCAGCTTAATCGAACACTGAGAAGTGGATCAAATTGAGAATATTTTTTGTGTAGCGAAAGAAACTTCCTATATATATAACATATATTTTTTAACATTTCGGACATATCGTTTGACTTTAGACTGTTCAGCCGACATTGTTTGTTGAATGGCGCAACCTAACGCCGTACTTTATTCATTCATATAAATAAAACAATTACGCAGATATATCACACAAACTGTATTACGAACCTACAACATTTTAGAGCTCCAAAGCAAAAATTAAGCCAAGCATAGATATATGATTCATGGCAGTGTTTTATGAAAGTAGCGAGATTTACGATTGTGAATATATTATGCTGCTATCTTTACTTCCATACTTATATTATAAAGTTGAAGAGTCTGTTTGGTTGAACGCGTTAATCTTAGGAACTACTGGTTCGAAATAAATAATTATTTTCGTGTAGGATAGACCATTTATTGAGGAAAACTGTTCTCTGGCCGTTCTAACCTATTTAACCTACCTTCTGTACCTGTGGTCACAGTTACTTTGAACACTTAGAATGTGTCATGTGTCAAACACAACTCTTAGTTTACTTAACCATGAAGGCGAAGTCACATTTATATGATTGTATGAGAGGCCAGTGGTGGTGCAGTGGCACGAGGTGTGACTGTAAAACCGACTGGTTGTGGGTTCGATCCCCACTCGAGGAGATGAAATATTTACCTAAATTTATATTTCCATTTCTTCGCTCTGGTGTCGAGGTTAAGCGCGGCGTTAAGTTCTGCCACTCAACACGCAATGCCTCCAGAATTCGGCAGAAAGTGGAGAACGGAGTGTCTTAACACTAGGTTCCCTCTGCCTACTCTGCTGTGTGCGGGATACAGCGTGAAGCTGATAATAATAATAATAATAAAAAGTATGAGTATAGAAGAGATTATATTTTTATGGTGTTTATTTCATCCATCTTCAGCTCCTTTTCCTCTAGGACCTCTTCATTTACTGTAGGGCTGATTCCTCTGATATTTTATATAACTCGACGATTCAAAGTGTTTGCAACCACAAGTATTGGTTCAGCAATGAATTAAAAGAATGCTGACAAACTGGATAGATATAATGCCTTTTAGGAATACAGGACAATAGAAAATTTTGCTGACCAGACAAGTTGCGAAATCGAACTAAAATTATAAACTTAATTCAGAATGTTGTCTTGACAACGAAATGCTTGAAACTGGCTCAAAATATTTCTATAAGAATCTTCTATATACAATTTTTATGATTTAGTGACTAGTTAAAAGTTTAATCTTTTTTAGTATATGTATCCCGTATATAGCGGGATAGGCAGAGGAAACCTGGAAACCTAGTGCCAATACACTCCTTTCTCATTAGGATAATTTCTGTTCCCTACTTTCCGCCGAATTACCAATTCGTTAAAAGAACGAGGAATTGAAAATATTAAATATTTCATTACGTCTAGTGGGAATCGAAACAACAACACATTTACATTCACATTCTTGTGCTCCTGCGCCACGACGGCCTCAAATATATTCTTTTGATTGATTTATTAGAATAGGGCGCCAAAATATCGCCAAACAGCGAATCGGCTATTTTATTTTCTTAGCTTCACGCCATAACCCGCATATTCGCAAAGTAAGGAGGGAAAATCCAATGATAAGATTTCCAACTTTCCGGCCAAAACAAAGTGTATTGATTGGCATGAAAAGAATTAATTCCAATTTCAAATCCAAGTGAATAATTGTTGAAGACATAAAATTAAGGTAAAATACAAAAATAAGACATGTTATTGTCCAATAAAAAAAAACTGCTTACCATACAAAAAAATTGCATTACCTCCAAACTAAAGTAATTTTGAAAAAGATGAAAAAAAATCAATTTCATAGATTTAAATAACAATAGTAAATTTCGTTATAATAAATAGGCGACAGTGCGCGCTCTATCAACAGTAAGAAGACAGCAATGCGATTACAAACACTTTCATCATCAATTGACTTCAAATTGGATTGGTCGAAATTCTGTATTTTTAAAATTTTTAATTACACGTAGACCCTATTGAAGAAATTATATGTTTTGGGCGAGATAAAACGCAGCGTTCGGTTCCGTCATTCGGCACACATGTTTCGAAGTTGCTGGCAATTGAGAAGCAGATCAAAGAAGCGCTACAAAGACTTAACTAAAACTAAACCTGGTCGGTTTCCAGGAGGTGCGGGCTCGAGTCCCGCTACGTTCAAATTTTTATACGCTTTCAAAATAAGAATTTTTCTTTCTCAAGTGTGGAATAACACTTTAAAAAAAAATTTAAAATAATATAATAAAAACTCTACGCCAATACTATTATTGTAAAGCTGGATAGTTTGAGTGATAAATAATATATTATAAATAATAATATATAATTATTTAAATTTCAATATTTAAAAATTTCAAGCACTGTATCCGCTTTATATTAATGTGATAGATGCAAAAATTACAACTTATACGAGGAAGCCAGTATCAAGAATGTAGATGACCTATGACTGGTTTAAATATTTATTCTTTTTTAGTGAATGTTAGAGGTTAAGAATTCAGTTTGTAGTAAATATTTATAAGTTACTCTATTTGCATTGTTTTCTATAGAATGTTATATTCAGGCTGTATCTCGCACTTAGCAGGGTAGGCAGAGAAAATCTGGAAACCTAGTGATAGGACACTCCGTTCCCCACTTTCCGCTAAATTCTCGAGATATTGCGTATTGAGTGGCGGCATTTAACGCCGCGTTTTGCTTCTTTACCAGAGCGAGGAAATATAAAATATTTCTCTCCTCCGAATGGTATTCGAACCCACAAGTGGTCACGTTTACAGTCGCCCTCTTGAGCCTCTGCGCTTCAAAGGCCTCATTACAAAACTTTTATACTCTAAACTTAATAGTAATTTGAGACATGTATACTTAATATATATGTATATAGGTAATAATTTATAGAGCAGAATTAAACACTATTGTAGTATTGCAAGATAACATCGATGTAGCGGTGTCCGTGTAAAAGAGTCATTGACCATAGATTTAGATCTTTTGAGTGACTGGTTGCTACGTACCTATTAGATTACTATTGGTGTTCACGTTTTATACTATAGTTTATATAGTAAAAATAAATAAATTTAATATAAAAATATTATGTCTTAATTCTGTAGAGTTTATTTGTAGTACACAGTCACTACATTTTATTATCCTCTTTAAAAATAAATGTAACGCATCTCAAAGTACAATTATTTATGGCTAATTTTAATGCAATATTTACGTATTGTATCAAAGACTTAATTTTAAATTATTATTTTATTAGCTATGTTATTAAAGTGGAATAACACTTTAAAAATGTTAAAAAATATTGTTTCATTGTTTGTTTTGTATGACTAGAACGGGGAAATGAAAATAATTCATTGAGTACCGAACCCACAAATATAGGTTTACGGTGAGACGCTGAACCACTGTCAGAGGAACCGATAAACTTTTCAAAATATCTTATTAAGTTAATTAAAAAACAAAGCCTAAACACTTTAACTTTTGATAATTTAAAATATTTTTGTCAGAATGTCAAATTGACGGAAAGTGGCGAAAACAAGTGTCGTAATGTGAACAAAGTGTCTTAACACTAGGTTTTCAGGTTCCTTCTGTCTAACCTTTTATGTGCGGAATACAGCTAAAAAAATATAAAAATGTAAAATGTATAAAATTAATATACAAATATAAATTTCTATAGTGCCTATCGAGAACTAATCATAGAAGCTATATTGAAACCGTTTATATTTCGATGTATCGATTTTTTATCATAACTCTATTCGATTGTTAGCATCGATCGATATGATCTAAGCATTATATTTAAATAGAATTTTAGATATACAAAAAATATTACTAATCTTTATAAATAGTTTCGTCATTGTGATATTTGAAGCTATAGTTCTGTATATATAATGTTTAAGGCCATCCTCATTCTAAGCTTAAAACTCAAGTAATTAAAATATTTGAGCAAATTATGAACTTTAATTTTTTTTTTTTGGGTAATTATGTTTTATTTTATTTTAAGATTCTTAAATGCTAAAATATAAAAAAAAACGATACTTATATTATGTATAAAACAATTCTTTTACTGATTGTAATATAACAGAAAACACACAAATGACACTACTGTACTAGTTGGAATTTGGCAAAAGACAATTTCTTAACTCAGTTCAGCAGCTACAGAAAAATATACGATTTTCTGTTTACTTCTTAAAGCCTAGGACGACTAGTTTCATACCTTTATAATTTTTCTTTAATATATTATTTTTTATCCTTTTATTTATATCACCATAACATTTGTGTATTAAACACAGGTATTAAAATCGTAATGAAATCTGCAACTATGCAATTTCATAATATTCCTTTTGTTACAACTACATTATTCACATTGACTCGGCTTTAGGCTTCCATTTTGAATTTTAGGTGACTCAAATTTTGGAATCTTGTAATTTTATCTAATAATAGTATTAATAATTTGCAGAACAAAATACTTATTTATTGTTCTAGATTATAAGGTATGTGGACTGTAAGTACATGCTAAAATAGTTGCGGTGTTTTATTTTTTATTTTTAGGATATAGCAGGGTAGAGAGTGGAAACCCAGAAATAAGATATTCAGTTCTTCAATTTCCCCTGATGTTTTTAGACTTTGCGAGTTATGTCGTAATTTGTTTGTTAAATAAGATGCGTTGGTATGTAAATTTCCATAAGAGTACAACTTTATTGTAGTATTTTTTTTTTATTATGAGTCTACCAACCAATATCCACAAGTCGTTTGATCACTATTTAGGTACTGTTTACTTGGAAGATCATCTATGGTGATAAGGCCACCTTTAGCCAAAAAAAAAAACTATTTTAGTGTTTCATAAATAATAAAGTTAATAAATAAATATCGATACACTATAACAATAATAGTATAGGCTGTCGAAGCGCAGTAGCACAGTGTCGGACTGTAAGCACGACAGTTGTGGTTTCGATTTCCGTTTAATAAAATTAATTATTTTATTTCATTGCTCTAGAGTAAGTTACCAGTTAAAAGAAAAAAAAATGCGATAAGTCCCGACACATAATGCTCAACGCCCCGAAAAATGGATAGTGGATGGAGGACGGAGTGTCTTAACTCTAGATTCACTCTGCATGATCTGCCAAGTACAGCGGGAAACAGCGTGAAAATAAAAACAAATAAATAAATATATCTAAAAGACAAAATGTAAACGGTCTCCAAATCACATAATTTATCGAAAGGTCATTTATAATGATCGACTATTATCTTGCGACGTGTCTCGCTGTCTAACACTGATGTAGGTACAAAGGTGTCAATTAGTGCTTGTTTCACAATTATTCTGCACCTAGGTGTTATTTTTTTTCATTATTATAATAATAGACTAGTTTTGCATACAATGTTAAGAAAATAAAGCTTTTAAAAGCTTTTGAGTGAACAATAATATTTTAAGTAAAGAAAAATATTGTATTGGAGTCCTCAAGATTTATTTTTATAGTTTAAATCTTATCAAAATATCATACTATTCATATATGAATTTGGGTTACCAAATATATAAAAAATTGTAAAGTTATTATTACTAATAAATCATCAATCGTATGTTTAAAACCTAGATAATATCCTTATTATATGTTTATAAATAACCGTTCCATAAATGAAATTAGAATCCATTACCATAACTTTAATTTAGTCATCTAAATCTAATTTGGAGGTACTGGCTGAAATAATAAATTTCTTTGCCTCTCTAATATATAAAAAATAAGCAAAACTATTTTATATAATAGACTGATGTGATTATTTAACAGCCATTTCTCTTTTATAAACAAAATAAACAAAGCCTATTAACTTCCAAAGTCAAATACAGAAGCCAGTATGCACTTGTATAAAGACTAATCTATTAAGCTATTTAAGCCCACGCACTAATTAAAGTTAAATAGAACAATGAATTACTTATACGCTTTTATATATAAACTACTTTTTATGTGCGGCTTCGTCCGTGTGGTAAGGTTTAAAGTAACTAAGACTATTTTGATACTTAGAGAGAGGGGCACAAAGTGTGACTGTAAAACCGATTGGTTGTGGGTTCGATCCCCAATCGTGAAGATGAAATATTTACTTAAATTTGTATCTTCATTTATTCGCTATGATGACGAGACAAAGCACGGCGTTGAGTTCTGCCACTCAACACGCAATGCCTCCAGAATTCAGCAGAAAGTAGGGAACGGAGTGTCTAAATACTAGGTTCCCTCTGCCTACCCTGATGTGTGCGGGATAGAGAGTGAAGCAGATTTATTTATTTTTAAAACTACTCTGTCTGATGTAACTATCAGGTACAGTGGGCTACGTTCAGGTACAGAACTGCCTCCCAAGCAGGTGGTAACTACCTGTGCATTCGACGATTTCAAAGTGTCTTTAAAAGTCTATTTGAATGTTCTTTATATTTTGTTTTATTTTTTGAATAAACGTTAGAAAATATAGTTTATATTTACCCTGACAAATATATTATTTAAAACTTTTTTTTTCAAATAGAACCATTAGTTCCAGAATTAAGCGCAATCAACCAAACAAACTCTTCAGCTTTATAATAAAAATAAAATTAATAAAAAAAAATATTTTATTTTTTATAAATCTGAGCTAATATAATATTAGCTCAGATTTATTTTTTCTAAAAGAAAGTGAATCGTATTTCTAAAATATAAGTTACATAATAGTTAAACAGTAACGAGGACATAGAAAGTTTCTTAAGTAGGGTATGGGGTATATGATAGTGATAGTGAAAATAATATTTAATATAAAATATATTTATTTTTTAGTTTCTTTGTCATAAAAGAATAAAAACCAATATTTTTTTTATATCATATATAAATAAATATATTTTTTTTGTTAAATATTTTTGTTTATAATAAAAGTTGTTGACGTAATGGGATACTAAAAAAAGCACTCAATAACGAAATAGTTACGATACAATATGAAATTATATATATAGGTTTCGTATAAGATAAAAATAGGTTTACAAAATATTCTATTTTACACTCTCCCTTTCGGCTTCTATAAATTATATGTTACGTTGGCACCAGTGTAATCGAATCTACTAGAATAGGGTCTACAAAATATATCAAATTTTTTAGACATTACGTGTCGAGTTGCGGAACTCAACTCTACATTTTGTCTACCAACGCGAGAAAATAAACAAAACAAAAGTTATTTAAATTTAATAAAAGTTGAACAAAGACAAAAATAAACAACAAAGCTATTCATAACATAAGAATGTAACTCAATCGCTTAAAAAAGAAAGTGAACAAAAATCAACACGTAAAGTAGTACGGTATAAAGTAAAAAAGGAGGTCAAGTTAACGCATCAATTGTTGACAAAAAGTCCAAGTTGCTTAGTCGTTATTTTAGTTTATTTTTAAGTTCATGCTGAAACACTTTGTTGCCCACGCACTATCCCATTTGCGAGTGTTAACTCACGTAACACAACGCCGCGTTTTGCTTTGTTACCAGAGCGAGAAAATGAAAATAATTCATTCCCCCGAATGCGAATTGAACCTACAACCGTCGAGTTTACGGTGAAAACTTATGATGCTGCGCCACGAGGGCCTCAAAGTGAATAGGTGAATTTCATATTCAGTCTTTACTTTTGTAAATTTCAATAATTTATTACAAACATAATATTTTAATTTGAAAATATACCTACTTAAAAAAAATATATACTACGTTTATTTTCTAAAGGCTATAGACGGCTTTAACATTTCACTTTTACTTACGTAAAAGTAAAACTTTTGGTTTCACCACTAATCTAAATTTCTTACTAGCATATCTATATGTAAATATGACTGACTGTAAATAGTTAATTATTTAAATTTTCCCACTGTGTTAGACAAAGCGCGGCGTTTAATTCCGCCACTTAATATGCAATTTGTCGAAAGTTGTGAAGCAATAACATATTTTTTTTCAGCATACATTATTTTGAAAAGTAACGTAGTTCATTTGAAAAGTAACTTTTTATTCGAATTTCGTACCCAATTGATGAATTGGATCCCTGTTAAGTAACAGACTACGCTGTCTGTCTGTCTTTTCGTAGATATATTACCAGGCTGTGTCTCATGAACCTTGAGAATTGACAAATATTTAAGGAGACTCCCATACAACTCACATGACATTTTTGCTCTTAGATAACGATACGGAGTTTTTATTACAGAATCTAAAGCCAACACTGTTAAAAGTACTGTAGGTACATACGGAAGTCAAAAGCGAATTGAGAAATTCAACTTTCTAACGCCCCCGTACCATTATTCCACAATTAGGTCACAGTGTCTATGTTAGTTATTGTTATATTTTAACCGTTTGTTTATATCTTCATTAACTGGTTATGAATAATGTTTAAGGCCACTTGTGGCGCAGCGCCACGAAGTGTGACTGTAAAACCGACTGGTTGTGGGCTCGATCCCCACTCGAGGAGATGAAATATTTACTTAAATGTATATTTCCGTTTCTTCGCTCTGGTGTCGAGGTTAAGCGCGGCGTTGAGTGCCAATGCCTCCAGAATTTGGCAGAAAATGGGGAACGGAGTGTCTTAACACTAGGTTCGCTCTGCCTACCCTGCTGTGTGCGGGATACAGCGTGAAGCTCATTTATTTTTTATTTTTTTTTTGATTTAACTGGTTATGGTCTTAAATAACCATTTTTCACTTTCAAATAGCACAGGTTAATGATACTTTCGAAGTTAGATAATTAAGTTTCTACTTCCTGTTTGTGAGTAATTTTTTTAATGTTATAATGTTCACATATAAAGCTTGACTATAATCGTGAGGGTCGTGTGATCGGTTCCCATTTGGGTTAATTAATTATTTTCTTTTGCTGAATCCGGTAAGAAGATATAGTGCGGAGTTTAGTTCCGCCAAATAACAGAGTGTCTTAACTAAGTTTTCTCTGTCAAGCCTGCCATAGCGGTATATCACGTATACGAGACGTTGCGCAGTGGGTCTGGGAATTATTTTCATACTGTTAACAAGATAAGGCACGGCGTTGAGTTCCACCACTCAACGCATGTTGAGCGAAGCGAAAATTGTGTGAAAAGTAAGAAATGGATTGACTCAACACTGAATTCTCTCTGCCTACTCTTATATGCGGGATACAACATAAAATTATATAAAAAAAATATTTTTACATATTTTTTTACCTAAAAGGCTAAATATTTCACGGCTAAAGCGTGATCACTATGGCGTGTCGTGTAAGGATCTCGAACGAAATGCATATATAATAAAGATGGTACAACAAATTCTAGAGAACCACGTAAAAACATAAAATAGCTCTTATTACTTACATAATACGTTATAAATTAGTTATTTTTAAATGTAAAAATACCTTTTGTTACACATGCTTTGTCACGTTATTGGCATATATTGCTGTTCTTAATTTGAGCTTTTCATCTTTGAAATAGAAGTCAATTTTCTATGTTTGTCGCAAATAAATTCTTTCATACTTTTGTTTTGTGTTAAGAGGGAAATGAGGGTTCTTAAGTAAGCTCCTGAACTTAGGGTGGTTTATATAAGCATATTGTTTATATGAGCATCAACATCGTCTGATTGTAAACGTGACAGTCGTGGGTTCGATTCCCTCCGACACAGGGATTGATATTATAATTCGATTATTTTCGATTTCTATGCTCTGGTAGACAAAGCTCGTTGAATTCAGCCAGAGTTTTGAACATTTAATAAACATTGGGGAACCCAGTGTCTAACGACTAGGTACCCTTCAAAGTGGGCAAATGCAAAAAAAATCCAGAGATTTTCACTTTAATTCTACATATGAAGACTTTAATGGCATTTTTTTAATACTGCTGCATCAAAAATTAAATAAAAAAAATTACTAAACAATTTATGTAAAACATCCATCCGTTTATTCACGCGTTAAATCATTTCAACCGTAACGAGGATTTCTCTAAAAATAGTATCACTTTATCATCATCAAGAAACCATCAACATAAGTAAGTATGTGGAATAAAAAATGACGCTCAAACAACAAAGTACCTACCTATTGTTGTAATGACCGAGTAATGGAAGGACTTGGGGCCTGGGGATGTAAAATGTAAATTAAAAAAAAATACAGCTTCACGCTGTATCCCGCATATGTTAAAACACTCCGTTTCTCGAGCACCATCTGATTTTCGAGACATTGCGTGTTGAATCGTGGCACTGAACGCTGAGCCTTGTCTTATTACTAGAGCGAGGATGCAAATCGAACTCGTCAGTAATAGAAGGACTCGGGGCCTTAGCGTGGATGTAAGATGTAAATTAAAAAAAATACAGCTTCACGCTGTATCCCGCATATGTTAAAACACTCCGTTTCTCGAGCACCATCAATCAGATTTTCGAGACATTGCGTGTTCAAAGTGGCATTGAACGCTGAGCCTTGTCTTATTACTAGAGCGAGGATGCAAATCAAACCCGTCGCGCTTACAGTCAATCACTGTATCTTGCCATGATAATATATATTCAATTTATACCCTAGCCCCAGGTGTATACAAAAAACATCACAAAATAAGTTGTCGCCAGCGTGGCGCAGTGGCACATGAGTGCAGCTATAAGCGCGACGCTTTTAGGTTCGATTCCTATTCGAGGAAATTAAATATATCATATTTTCATTTCCTCGCTTTGGTACAAAGGCAAAGCGCGGCGGTGAGTTTCATCACTCAGCATGGACATAGGTGTTTTAATGGAAAGCGGAGTGTCTTAATACTGGGTTCCCAGCTTGCCTTTGCCTACTCTGTTATAAAAAAGTCAAAAAAATAATCAGGTCCTTTTATAAGCTTGTGATTAAATTTCAACTTAGTACAAGTATATTTTTTAAATGAACATTAAACAAGAATATCAAATTGCAATGATTGAGTAAAGTATGTCATAAAAAAAAAACAATCTTTTTTAATACATAACGAGTCGTCGCTCGCAGCGGTTTTTGCGTGGAGTGTCAGGTGTAAAATGGAAAATTCCCCTAAACTCCCTAGTGTACCTACATGCGAAATTTCACCTTTTTATTTTAGGCAGTTTATTCTGTGGATTGTCTGTGAGTCACTCAGTAACCAAAGCGTTTAACATTTAAATAGATCTAAGAAATATAATACATTAAATATATACCCGTACATAACAGGGTGGGCACAGGGAACCTGGGAACCTAGTTTTAAGACATTTCTGTTCATCACTTCTAGTCTTAACCTTGGAACAATCAATACCGATATGAACCCACAATCCTACTTTCCACGTTTACAAATCAATGACGTAACTTCCTCTTACATCCATCAATAATAATACGAATAATATAGACCTATATTATATATATATATAAATAATTATTACCAATGATCAATATGTAGGGAGCGTCGGTCTGTTCCTGCATTTTAAATTAAAAGTATGGTTCATATAACACTGTATGCATTTTAATAAGGAGATAGTAGGTACATTTCTCGATAAATAAAGCCTATAGTTCTCATGTGTCATGGTACGGGACGTTGAACTTTGGCGGCCGTCGTGGCGTAGGACAGCGACTGACTCTAAACATGATGGTTGTGGGTTCGATGCCCATTCGAGGTAATGGCTATATTTAAATACCTCGTAGTCTCGTTACTAGGACGAGAAAATGACAATAAATAGTGGGCATCTTCGAGTGGGCATCGAACGTACAGTCATCGCGGTTCAAAACCATACATAAATAGAAACTATTTTAACATTTCATGCTGTGCTTTTAATTTTTTATTATATCCAATGTGCTCTAGTGTAGATAAGATGCAACTGCACCACAAAGGCTTGCATTTAAATCCTTACATATTTATTACTACTTTACTACTATATTGAGTTACTCGAATTCAACTTTCAAGAAGTCCGGGTCCATAAAATAATCGAGTGCCCTTTGAAACTAATAAGCTTACAAATATCAGATTTTTCTCTCATTTATATGAAATTTATTTAATTTTACGGTTAAAACGACCTTTCAAAAGTCCATGATGCACTTGAAAATTGATATGACGCAGTAAGTTTGTATAGAAGTCGTAATATTTTTTATCTTTACGCTGTATTCTTCACAAAGCGAAGTAGGCAGAGGGAACCTGAAAATCTAGTGTTAAGACACTCCCTTCGAATTAAGATACTTCCGTAACAGATTTTCCGTAGAATGCCTCGGCATTGAGTGTTAAGTGGCGGAACTCAACGCCGCGCTGTGTCTCATTTCCACAGCGAGAAAATGAAAATATTAAATATTTAATTTCCTCGCGTAGGAATCGAACTCACAACCTCTCTTTACAGTCGCACGCTTGTGTCCCTGATTGTCATGATTTTCGCTGCCGTGGTCAAATGGGAGCAAGAGTTCTATACTCCCGAAGTAACTATAATCGCGGGTATAGTGGGTTACATCGAAAAGATTGACGTAATGTAATATAACCAATAGCCATCTTCAACAGATGCATTAACAAAATACTCTTTCAATTTCAAACAAATCAAACAAAGTTAATAAAATAAAATAAACAAAAAAATATAGTCGATACGTTTAAATTACCGCCAAGTTTTCGAGATATTACGTATCTAGTGTCGAAACTTTACGCCGTGCCCGCTGGTATACCAGAGCGGAGAAATAGTTCACTCTTCCAAGCAACTTACAACTCCACTCTTTACGCCACGACAGCCTAGGCAGGTTTATATTTAGCGTCCTTTTTACCTTTTCCCATTAAAATATACGACGAATAAAATTTATAAATATTATTATAAGAAAAAATAATAATACAAACAATCTCAATAGATTTATTCGGTTTCTTCCAAACCATTTAAGGGAGATGAATCATAATATTGTAATTTAAGTACCAGTTTATAATGAAAACAATATAATTTATATGTATCACTATATTTTTAGTTTCACGCTTTGTCCGCATTTAACAGAGTAGCCAGAGGTAAGCTATCGTTAAACAATTGCAATAAATTGTGTGTTGAGTGGCGGCACTCAACGCTGTGCTTTGTCTTATTACCAAAGTGTTTCATCACCACGATGGTTTTGGGTTTTGTTTATTTGCTTTGCAAAATATAAAAAAATGAATAAAATAGTCCCCTTTTCTCTTATTTCATTTACTTGTAACCCAACGCCGTGCTTTGTCTTTCTATCTTTGAAACACATATTTATTCTTCATTGCTATGGATGCACTTTTAGTGGCGTGAGCAGAGAGAATCTAGTGTTCAGACATTCTTGATCACTAATCTACCTATTTGCTTTTTGCTTTTCAATTGATTAGCAAATAGTCTTAAAAGAAAGAAGCAGACAAGTTGAGAGTAATTGTTTTGCATTTTGGAGAAAAGAGGAAGTCCAGGAAAAGGAAGAAGGAAAACTCCACTTTACTCACTTTTCTTTAATACACTAAACTATCAGATGCGTATTTATTATATATTTTTTTCTTATAGATATTTTTTCTTAAATATTTTAATTTTTTCAAGCTGGATTTATTTTACAAATTTAATTATTATTATATTAATTTAATTCGGGGATGACTATGGACTTCACCTGTGGTAAACATTGCCCCGAATGGGAATCGAATCCACAACAATCATATACAGTAACTTACCAACTGAGCACTATAGATTATGTGTAGATTTTTCTTCCATGCCATCTAAGGAAGATGAATCACAATATTACAATTTAAACCAGTTTGTAATAAAAACAACGATACAGATTCTAGAAATATATTGCATATATTATCCATATCATTAACATTTTTAACATGGTTATGACGCAGTTGTTACGTATTTTTTTTATCTTCACACTCTATCTCGCATATGTAAGGTATGCAAAAAAAATACGTAGCACTAAGACATTTCATCCCTCACTTTCTGCCTATTTTTTCGAGACTTTAGGTGGCGGAACTCAACGCCGCACTCTATCTTGTTACCAAAGCATAAGTGTAAATCTATATGATAATCATAAGAAATGAAAATAATTCATAAATCAAGTGGGAATCGAATCCACAACTTCACTACGTTCCTTCTTCCTGCCTTATTCGCTAAAGGCGAAAAAGTGTGAACTGCTATGACATTCATATCAGATGAAACCGAGGCGTAATATTAGTTAACCATAATAATATAGTAAACTATATCATTATTATATATCATGATCACGAAGATGACAGGAATTAATACTGAACGCGACGTGAACAGACGTTTATGTGTTACGGTTTTCTAGTTAATACGACGGTTGGTGGTTGCGTGGAATAGTGCTAAATTGTTTATTATGATTTATTCATATAATTATTTTTAAATTCATGCTGCATCCCGCATATAGTAGAGCAGGCGGATTAAACCTAGTGTATAGGCACTCCGTTCCCCACTTAAGGAAATGAAAAGAAAAACCAGCTTCACGCTGTATCCCGCACACAGCAGGGTAGACAGAGGGAACCTAGTGTTAAGACACTCCGTTCCCCACTTTCTGCCAAATTCTAGAGGCATTGAGTGTTGAGTGGCAGAACTTAACGCCGCGCTTTGCCTCGACACCAGAGCGAAGAAATGGAAATATGAATTTAAGTAAATATTTCATCTCCTCGAGTGGGGATCGAACTCATAACCAGTCAGTTTTACAGTCACACTTTGTGCCGCTGCGCGACGACTGGCCTCAAAAACATTTCTCAAACAGAAAATTAATTTATCCGATCGGGAATCAAACTCAAAACCGTCGCGTTTACACTCAGACACGATATAAAATCCAAAAAAAGGAAAGAAAATTCTAAATTTAAGCGTGTGTGTAATTTAAACCCGTGACCTCTACCATTATCCTACAGCATCAATCATCTGACACGTTCTTTAATACCTTTTTCATCTTAAATAACAACGTTTTCTATAAAAAGGAATACGTGTATCAAAGTTTGAAATAAACTAATTAATATGTAGCTTGTGTAGACTTCGATGTGAGACGTGAGACTGAGTGTACAACGATAGCGATAATATGAATAGCTGGAATACATATTTATCTAATAATAATTTTGCTTGTGAAAATTTGTCTTTAATTAATCTAGTTAAATCTATTTAATTGACACAAACTGTTATATATTTATTTTTTTACTTTTTTTTCATACCTTTATTAATAAAAAATGAAAAATTTTTTTCAATAAATATGAATCAAATAAATTACTTACTTAATAATTATTCTCTGTACGTATATTACATAGACATATATTGTGGTGATATGGAAATTTCTGTAGTAAAAAAAAAAACCAAATAAAAAACCATTATAGTCTGCTATAGCAAGCTAATAGTGGAATAAATCCTTAGCATAGTAGGCGTGTATCCATGATAATGAACTACGGAGGTTTTTAATAGAAATTTTAAATTGCAGCGTTGATCTCGGAATTATGTTGCGCAGATATGAGGCTTTGTACCAGATTAGATATTAAAATATTGCTTTTAAAAATGGCTTAAAAACCTTTAACAAGGATTAACATGGATATTCATGGTGTTGCAGGGGCACAAGCGTGGATTGAAAACGTGATAGGTTCTAGATTCGATTAAATATTTTCATTGTCTCGCTCTGGTCACAAGGCAAAGCACGGCGTTGAGTTCCGCCACTTAACATGCTATACCTCCAGGAATTAGCGGAAATTAGGGAAAATTAGTGTCTTAATAGGAACGAAGTCTTAACGCCAGGTTCTCTCTGCCTACCCTGCCATGTGCGGGATGCAGCATGAAACTATAAATAAAAACAACATTTTTAAACACTACGGAAATGCCATCGTGGCACAGTGGCACAATGTCTAAATCCAAACGCGGCGGTTGTTGGTTCGCATCCCACTCGGGGCAATGTATTTTCTTAAGTTTCCTCTGTGTGTGTGTGTGTGTTCCTAAGCTCTGTGGAAACAAGACAGGTTTCAAATTCCGCTCTCTCAGCCAATCCTCAGATTAACTGTCTTCAATATACTTATAAACAAAACCAATGTGCATGGACGTATCCTCCTTACAATATCAGAAATTATTAATCCCAATTCGAACCCACAACCGTGGCGCTTGCGGACAGATGCCACGATAGCTTACTTTTATTGTTTAATTACTATATTAATAATACTTTAGTTATAATTATTTTTTTTAATAATCGTTATATTAATAAAAATTTTCATATAAAACAATATAAAAAACAATGTCCACATGTTCTTGAACCCATAATCACTATAATGTCATACAATAAATCACAGTTACGTATACGTTCGCAAAATATGCACCTATGAGTCCTATAATTTAATACGCTCCATTTAAAATATATGGAAATTATAACTTTACTAACA
Organism: Heliconius erato x Heliconius himera; assembly: GCA_013421005.1. Classification (NCBI taxonomy): domain Eukaryota; kingdom Metazoa; phylum Arthropoda; class Insecta; order Lepidoptera; family Nymphalidae; genus Heliconius; species Heliconius erato x Heliconius himera. The sequence goes on along the minus strand of JAATLQ010021097.1, from coordinate 137,967 downwards.
TACAAATAAAGCTTAATTTCTATTAAAGCTTCTTCAGTTGGAGCTTTTATAAGTTACATACGGTTTTAAACCTTAAAAGAATAAAGTTACAGTTTAATTTTGAATGGTTTTAAGTTATTTTAAGTTTAAGGGTGGTCGTCGATCCGTGACGTCATTATTTAAAATACACGTATGGTAGAGTATAGGTGAATAAACTTAAATTGCGTATTGTTATTATAATATATGCGTATTGCCCACTTTGTCTAGACCCAGTTGTGGGATAGTACTCTTGAAAAAAAACAAGGCAAAAGGTTTCTAAGCTTGGGTAGATAGAGGAGAATGGAGTGTTTTAACACTAAGTTCCCTCAGCCTACTCTGCTCTATGTAGGCATACAGCATGGTAAAAAAATCGTCTTAAACTCATTTTCATGTAAAATGAAATGAGCACTGACAAAAAGTTATCAGATATCATGTATATATAACTTTACACGCCTTAAACTTTAACTTTACTGCGCCAAGATGGCCTTATAATTTATAAGGCCATCGTAGCGCAGCGGTGTGCCGCTTCCGTGTATTACTGTAAACGTGATGGTTGTGGGTTCAATTCCCACTCGGGGGATTTTTTTTTTAATATATTAATTTCCTCGCTCTAGTGATTTGTTCTCTAATTCATTGTGAAGCTACATTACTAGCCTTTAACGTTTAACTTTACCTATGTATGTTAATCATATTATTTTTTGTTTCAGATTAACTTTTAACGAGCTATTCAGAAGGTAATTTTAGTCCACTCCCGCTATTTACATACTTCATTGTAAACACGATTTCGAAGTTAATTTTTTCCACTTAACAATAGACCGGCGTTGAGTTCCGCGACACAATACGCAATAACTACAAAATTTGAAAAGAGAGGAGAATAGTGTCTTAAGTACTAAATTTAATTTAGCTTGGCACTGTATCCTTCATAGCAGGGTAGACTTAAAGAACCTGGGAACCTAATGTTAACGGAGTGTCCGTTTCCATTAAGACCCTTCCATTTCCCGCTTCCGCTGTATTCTGGAGCCATAGGCGTGTTAAGTGGCGGAACTCAACGACGCGCTATGTCTATTTACCAGAACGATAAAATTCAAATATTTCTTCGAGTGGGAATCGAACCCTGTCGCGTCCGCAGTGGCACGCTTGTACCACTGCTCCACGACTGACCTCAAGTTTTTTCCGCGATTTGAACTTAAAGCTTATCTTAGGATAAGAAGTTCGAATTCACAAACCAGTTAACTTATTAAGCCAGTTAAGTAACATACGCCGGTAATAGTTTTGTAATTGTGTAATTCTAAGCCGAGATTCATAGATTTTCCTTTTAAGCCGTCGAACAAGTCTATGATACGATCTTTTACAGCGACGCTCAAAGTGTGGATAATATTATTTTTTATTTTGCACGCCCACACCATATCGCGCATATAGCTAGGTTAAGCATATTAAACCTAGTGTTAAGACACTCTGTTCTCCGATTTCTGTTCAAATTACGCCAAAGACTGAACTTTTGTTTTTGTTTTGTTACCAGAGCGTGTTTTGTTTCCTCGAGTGGGAATCTAATCCACAATCGTCGCGCTTTCAGCTAGATTTCACTGAGCCAAGACATTTAAAAACATTACCTTCTTATACGAAAATTTTTGCCTAATTTTCTAATTAGAATAGAATAGAAATAAAATCAGAGCCGTTAGTCATATGGATATCCGCATATTGAGTCATGATTTAAATTGCGGAACTCAACATCGCGCTGTTGAGTGGTGAATTAAAAAAGTTTTCTTTTATCCTTCTTTTAAAAAAACAGTCATTTTATATATCAAGAATTTTTTATATATTTAATTAAATAAATAACCGTATTCACTATTAAATAATTTAAATAAACAACCGTATTCGTAATATCACTATTAAATAATTAAAAGTTAATAATTATTTTAACTGTACTGATACAGTTATAACTTATAATCATTAATTTTAATTTTTATGATACGTAATTTAGACAATTTAACTTTTAATTTAGAATTATCATTTTTTTTGTCACTTATATGAAATGAAAGGAAGTATTTTTTTTGTCACTTATATGAGATGAAAGGTTGCCGTACCGCTATGGTATGGTAAACGCTGTGGTAGTAAGTTCGATAGCCACTCGACGACATTATTGTATTTAAATTATTTTTATTTTCGTATTGTAGTAAGCGCATTGATACGATTTCTATTACGGGGAATTAAATATTTTATATTTTCATTCCTCGCTATTGTAACGAGGAAAATGCGACGTTGAGTTCCGCTACTCGGAACATGCGGGAAGGAATTGTCTTAATGGGAACGCATTCTAACACTAGGTTCCCAGGTTCCCTCTGCCTGCCCTGCTTTGTCCAGGACAGAGTGTGAAGTAAAAAAAGTAAGACAAGGCGCTGCGTTAAACACGCCATTCAACACAATATGTATCGGATTCGGGCGTAAAGTGTGAAGTGACACTACTACTATGTTACCTTTGTCTACCTTGCTATATAAGGGACAAATGTAAAGCTTAAAAATATATTTTAGAAATTAACATAAAACATAGAAATGAAAGTAAAATAAAATAAAATATTAAACAAGCTTACTGCCACTTTGAAAACAACTGTCGCGACTAGAATCTACTAGGTATATTTGTAAATGGTCAAGACTGTCTAGGCAAGAAAAGTCTGAATTTTGCAGCAACTTTAAGCAGAGCGGGCTGTAATTGTGACTTGAATATCGCCCGTAACTTTACTTGACGTCATGAAGGGCAGTAATTTTTTAGTAAGACAACAGGGTAGGCAGAGGGAACCTGGGGACCTAGTGTTAGCACACTCAGTTACCATTAAGACACTACCGTTCTCCACTTTCTGCCGAATTCTCGAGGCAACATGGAGTGAGTTATTATTAAAATTGTTATTTATATTTGTAACATTTTTTAAAGTGCTAGCACACTTAGGAAAGAAAAATACTTATTTAAAAAACGTATAAAAAATTGAACGTTGCGGGATTTGACCCCCTCCTCTTGGAAACCGTCCAAGCTCTGAATACTAAGCTATAGGTTCTTATCAAACTTCGTCGATATTCGTATACGCTTGTAATTTATGTTGTTAGCATCTCAGAAAGGAGTTTGTTACAAATTTCTACTATCCAAAGATAATTGCAAAAAATTATCGTGTGTGTTATTTTTAACATTTTTAAATGTTATACCGCACTTAGAAAAGATTAGACTTGGTGGTCAGAGTGATTAGACGGTTTCCAAGAGGCGTGGGTTTAAATCCCGCAACGCTAAAATTTTTATACATTTTTTAAATAAGAATACTAAATGTTATAATGACGAAGAGTTTGTTTAGTTGAACGCGATAATCTCATAAACAACTGGTTCAAATTGGAAAATACTATTTTGTGTTAATAAGGATAGATGTGTTCCATTACGTTGTACATCACGTTTGTTATGCAACTTATTTATTTTAATTTGACCATGGAGGTGAAGCCACCAGCAAACGAAATATTTTTAATACTAGGTTCCCTCTGCCTACCCTGCTGTATGCGAATTACATGAAGAAGCTGATTTTATTTTTGATTTTAACTATATAGCGCCTACGTCTTCATATAGCATAGCTCGTTTAGTCGCTTCAAGCTATTATCTGAGCATGACATTTATTTAAGAGGTCAAAATACCTTCGGCATTTAGAATGAACCATGACATGTATGTAGATACTAGATATTTAAGATATTTGAGGCCATCGTGGCGCAGCGGCACACCATCCGTAATGTTGTGAGTTCGAGTATCACTCGAAGGAAAGACATATTTTATATTTGTATGTCTTCGCACTGGTAAGGAGGAAAAATGCCGAGTTGAGTTCCGCGACACAACGCGTAATGTCTCGAAAATTGAGCGGTGCGTGGAGAACGGAATGTCTTAACACTAGGGTCCCACCGTCTTTACTGTCAAATACTGTTCCACCACGATAGCCTTGACTTGACTCGCAGTCATTTCGGTTGTAAAGGGACCACCTCTTCTTATAAATTTTGTTTTTCTAATTTTTTGCTACCTTTAAATCTAGTATCCAGGTCATCAAGGTTATCGAGGCTGTGACGAACATCGGAATCCGTGTAGGTAGACATCGCTTATTGTGTACAAATATTTCCAGTTTTTATCGATATATTTGCTAAAAAAATAAGAAATAAAAAAATCTTAGATCTATATACGTAAGTATAACTTTTTTATATAAATTTATAGAATAATACTAATTTTAAGAACATAAAATATTTTTTTTAATTTTCTTCCGTTTCGGGCATAGCTTCTTGTAAATATTTGATTCTCCGCGAGTTTTGCTACTCGTTGTGTAAGATAGCAGGACCTAACACCTCACGTTTTATTAACAAGAAATACAAGAAAACAAATATTTTTTAAATATTACCATTACTGAAAATAGAAATCAAACCCACAACCATGTCGTGAGTCATGAAATTTCTCAAATTTTCAGATAAATATCAAAGATAATAATATAAACTTTAAAACGATTATGAACTGTTGTTCATAAAACACTATTGCCAATATAATATTGATGATGCTATAACGGCCACAGTAAACCCTGACATGTTCATTTAAAGTACTCTGTATGCTTGTACACTCGTAAATAGCTAATACAGTTCGCTTACCTTATGCTGTTTTGACTTTAATTGTTTTTACTATTTATAATGCAATTTAAGTATCTGGAATTGAATTGGCTGAATTCAGTGCAAATTCTATATAGAGACATATTTTACAGTTAAATATTTAAAAAAAAACAGCTTCACGCTGTATCCCGCACACAGCAGTGTAGGCAGAAAGAACCTAATGTTAAGACACTTAGGTCCCCAGTTAAATATTAACAACTAAATATTTTTATAGTTTTGTTTTGTAAATAGTATTAAAGTAATCTTCTATATATGTATCTTTTTTGTTACTGAGCGATTAACAGACAACGTTCTGCCGAAACTACATGGCATAGCAACCAGAAAGTAAAAATTAGATTTGAAGTTTAGACGTCAACGCAAACGAAAGTGCCTGCTACGACTCTTCTAGATATAAAAAAAAACACTTTGTTCTATGACAATAGAGCTACTGTAGCGATCTTAAAGCAAAAATAAATATTAATAAATCTAAAATTAATCTTAAAATGGTTTTGTTGTTTTATATATATATATAATTTTCTTTGCCTTTTATTAACCGCCTTAATATCTCTATTTTACATAATCAAGAAATTAA